>JBAMCP010001088.1:0-28172 GCA_037075105.1 Lissocephala sabroskyi | reverse complement strand
GGCTGGGGCCGCGCCGACTTCATGCTGGACGCCGACAACCGCCCCTGGCTGCTCGAAATGAATACCTCGCCCGGCATGACCGGCCATTCCCTGGAGAAGGCCCTGAAGAAGGAGTTCTCCGGGGACATCATGGAGGGCCTCATTGCCATCTACCGCTGCGTGACCAACAAGGCGGAGTATTTCGCCTCGCGGCTCCACAAAAGCATGGCCGGCTTCGGCACCAATGACACCCAATTGATTCGCGTGATCATCACGCGCTGCGAGGTGGGATCAATTAAGGATCTAAAGAAGAAATTAGACTCATTCTTCTTGCCTCTTTCCAGATCGACATGGCCGACATCAAGGCCGCCTTCGAGCGTCTCTACGGCAAATCCTTGAAGAGCTGGATTAAGGTGAGTCTGCCGGCCAAATTCGAACGCTTAATTAATTCTTGGTTTCTGTTTTTTAGGGCGACACTTCGGGGCATTATAAGCACGCCCTGTATGCTCTGGTGGGCGAGCAGCGCTCTTAACTACGCACAAAACCGACAAGGAGGCCAAAGCGCCTGCCACTCGCCGTCTCTCTCTAACTTTTTCCTCTATGTGCATTTGGAATCTCAGTCAATTCGGACAAGGAACCCACGCTCACTCTACCCCCCAGTGGCCAAACTAAGGACACCCATGCAATCTTTTGTGGTTTTTATAAAAATCTATAAATATCTTTAATTGTTTTACACAATCGACTGCTTCAATTCTTGAGCACCCGCACCTCCACGAAGAGCGAATCGTTGCGCAAATAATTCCTGCTGTTGATCACCTTGTGCGGTATGTGGAAGTACTGGTGGCTCTGGATGAAGTCATCGCTTTTCTTGCGCACTTGTATCACCTTCACGTAGTCCTGGGTGTCGCCTGCGCCGCCTGTCTGGTCGCGTATGGTCACCTCGGCCTGCAGGCGGCAGGGCCAAGCCAGCAAAGGATCATATTCCCCGGGCAAAACATTCAGGCAGGCAATCAAATTGCGGCCTTTCCAGGTCCCCTTGCCATTGAGGTAGATGTCCAGCTAAAAAGGCATTAAGGACTTTGATTGGGGGTGTTGATTATTTTGGGTCAACTCACCCGCAGGGCATAGCCAAAGGCCCGATTCGAGAACATGGAGCTGTGCAGGATCGTGTCGTATTGCTTGGCCTCCTCCAGCTGCTTGGGGTAGTCCTTGATCCGCCACACCAAATGGCCTAGAAGAAGAGACAAACTGTCGATTGGAGGTGGAGACTTATCGGTAGTGGGCGCCATCGATAGTCGATGATTGTAAATTTGGTACTATCGATAGTGTCGATCGATCATCGATCGGCGTTACGATCTATTTTTCCTTTTTACTGAAGAGCCGCGAACAAATTGTTTCCACAAAGTGAGTCAGGAACTATCGATGCCTTCGATAGCATTCCACCTCCACTGTCGATCCTCCAGTGTTTTTCTGGCGGGGATTTTCACTCACCTCGGATGTTTTGGACGCTGGTGATGCGCTGGTGCATGGCCAGGTGGCTTTCCACCTCAGTCAACGCCTGGGTGGTGTGGGTGAGCTTTTTGTCCATGTTGGCGATGATTTGGTTGAGCTTATCGCAGCGATCCTCCGTCTCGCAGACGATGTTCTTCAGGCTCTTCACCTCGTAGTCCAGGGTGGCCTGTTTGGCGGCGGAGAGCTCATCGCCCGGCTGCCAGGATCGGGTGTTCAGCTCCTGGTTGATTTGCTGCAGGAACTCCTCGATCTGCACAAACTTGTCGCTGGCGGGGAAGCAAAAAAGAAGCTTAGTTGGGAGTACCAGCGGCTGGGGAAGTCCTCTCACCGGTTGATCTTCTCGTGCTCGAAGATCAGCTCCTCCAGCTTGAGGAGGTTGTCGTTCAACTGGTTTTGATGGTAGCTGACATCCAGGGACACCTGGTTGATCAGCTTCTGCAGGTCCTCCATCTCCAAAGCCACCTGATCCTTCAGTGACTGCAAGGGCAGCTTAGTCAACTGGAGTCGGGCAGCTTGGGCCACTTACCTGGGTTAGATTGCAGGAGTACTGGGCATCCGCCTGGCACTGCTCGTCGCTGAAGGCCCGCTGGGCAGCCTCGTCCTCCAGCTGGCGGCCCAGCCGCTGCAGGCCGTCCCCCGCGGCCTGGGTGGACTCCTCCAGCTTCTGGTTCTGCTTGCGTATGTTGCCCACATCGGTGATGAGGTGCAGCCGCTGGCGGATCTCCTCGTTCAGCACCGAGCGTATGGTGGCCACGTCCTGCTCCACCACCTGCAGCCGATGGTCCGCCTGGTGATCCACCCGCTCCAAACTGCCGCTCAAACGGCCGTTCTTGCTCCGCGGACACTCCTTCAAATGGGAACGCATGCGGATGCGGGGTATGAACACCTGACAGGAATTGGGGCACTCCTCCAGCACCTGACCGCAGTGGATCAAGTGCTCCTGCGGCAGAGAAAGGTTCATGAATCGGGGGAGCTGAGAATTCAGCAAGGTTTACTCACCGTGAAGGTTTGGGCATCGAACCACTCGTTGCAGAAGAGGCAGGAGGACTTTTCGTACTTGACGATGGTGGTGGACTTGGCGGTGGGATTGGTTGCCAGATTGTCCCGCGAATTGGCCTGCCTGAGTGACATAATCTATGCGTGCCTTGGCGCTCCGCTGGTTGCTGGCTCCGCGAACCGCCTCCAAAAGCCAAACTGGCAAAACAATCGGAATGATTAACTCACCCAGCCACAAATACAACCGAAGCCACGGCCACAGAGATATAGATATGCCCCGAGTCTAAAGATACGAGGCCCCCCACCCCTGCCCCGCTCAATCGAAGGCCGCGGGGGGAGCCCTAACCCTTCGGTTGGTGGTTCAGGCAGCCAGGAAGGGCTTTTGGGGCAGAATATTCCCCGAAGGACGTTTGCTTTTGGTTGCTCTCTCCCTTCTCCCGCTCACTGCCTCTCTCTCTGTTCCAGGGCCGCTCGAATTTCCCAACAGAGAGGCCCCAGCGATATCGCTATCAATGGGCGTCGGGGAATTGCAACAGCAACAAGTGTGCCCAGCCAGCTTCATATCATATCGCTTGGGTATGTCGGTGGGGTAGATAAGACCACCGACCTCGGTCCCAGACCCGCACCCCCCTCTCCCCCACCCTCAGCTCCGTAATACGGCTGACGAATCGCCTCTTTTTTTTGTTTATTAACAATCAACGATTTTGTACAACAATAAATTATTTACGTGGTAGGTGGGAAAAAAAAACCTTACAAACTACCCAGGATAGAGAGGGGGGTGGGGGGTGCTACAAATTGGTAGACTCGAACTTCTTGCGCCAAAGCAGCCGCCGCCGTTTGCCCGGGAAAATCGTAAATCCTTTCAATTTGAAGGCTCGCTTCAGGATCCTCAGCGTGAAGTCCGGCAGCAGGCAGGCGATCACCGTCACCAGCAGGTACAGCCAAACGGGCAGCGAGGCCAGCAGGTTGTTGTAGGCCCAGTAAATGTCCGTGTCGTAGTCCCTGCGGGGGAGGGAGAGGGAAGAGATTAATTAGCAGGGCGGTAGTGGGAGGGAGCAAAAGTCGGGGTAAGTCCGAGTTGGGAGGGTTTAACTAAGGTTTCAGGGCTTAGAAGGCTCTAGTCGGGGTGGGGAGGGTTCAGTTGGGTTTAGCAGACAGCTTAGTAGACAGGATTTGTCAAGGTTAGAAGGAATTGGAAGGGTGAAGCCAGTCTCATTCGAACATAGATGGGGTAACTTGCACAGCGGAGGGGTTAGGCGAGATTGGGAGGGTTCCCTGGCGATGGAAGGGCTCTGTAAAGATCAGTTGGACTTAATTAAGGTTAAAGGAAGAGAGAGGGATAGAATATGTTGAGGTTTGGAGGAGTTGGCCGGGCTTAGCCTGGGTAATTCGAGTTTAGATGGGGTAACTTAATCAGATGAGAGGTCAGCCGAGTTTGGGAGCAGTAAGCTGAGGTCTGGGTGAGGTTAGGAGAGCCTAGCAAATGGTAGACTGATTAGCAGAAGGTGGTATGGGTTAGGAGGCTTAGGCTCTCCTAGCCAATGTCCGCCTAGTCTAGTCGAGTCTGGGATGAAGTTAGTTAATGGGAAAGGATTACTCGAGGTTAGGAGCGGTTAACTGAGGTTTGGATGGAATTATTCACGCTTAGGCGATATTAGAAGAGGTTTGGATGGAGTAAGTCAAGGCTAGAAGAGTCTCTCCGATGTTTGACTATCCTAGCCGAGTTGGGAATGAAGTTAGTTGGTAGGAGAGGGGGTATGTCGGGGTTAGGAGAGCCCAGCTGATGTCTCACTAGCCTAGCCGAGGTTGTGATGGGATAAGTCGAGGTTAAAAGGAATTCAGGGAACCTGGAATCTGTCACATTCTTGACTTTTCAAGCAGTTTCCTCTAAGAACGTAGAAGGAAGCTTTGGATCGGGGATACTCACAGGTTGATGACATTGTAGATGACCGTGGTGGCCATGAAGGCGAGAATGGAGCCGATCAAGGTGACGATGTACCAATACGACAGGTACATGGACTCCAGCCAGAGCTTCAAGTTGGCCACGATCACGACGGCCCAAATGAGCAGCGTGCCAAAGCAGGAGAAGGCCGCGGTCTGGCCGAAGTTCAGGATCACATTGTTGAAGGAGAAAATGCAATAGGCAAAGTAGAAAATGATCACCGAATGGTAAATGGCGAACAAAGTCCACAGCAGGAAGTAAGGCCAGTGGAGCTGACGGTTGTCGGTGTTTTTCTTGTAGAGCTTTGGGTTCCTGAGAATAAAGCAATGAAAAAGGATGTTGGGACAGACAGAGCACAGGACTTACTGCATGAGAGCCTCCTCGGTGTAGGGCTTCTCGGTGAGGGCAATGAAGAGAATCGGCAGCGAAGTGTAGATCACATTGTAGAGCGTGAGGAAGAGCGAGTCGTAGACGGAGGAGGAGGAGAAGAGCGAGTGGAACTGAAAGAGGAACATGATCCCCATGAACAGGATGTTCTTGTAGAAGAAGTAGAGAACCAAAAAGGACAGCCGAGTGCTGTGGTAGTGGCCATGGACCAGCAGCAGCCGCTTGAGCATGCAGAACTTGGCGAAGGCAAAGTCAGCGCAGCGGGCAGCCTGGCGGCCCTCCCTACCCATGATCCCTATGCCCACATGGGCCTCCTGGATCATGGACACGTCGTTGGCCCCATCGCCTATGGAGGCAGTGTTGTAGTTCTCGTTGGAGGACTTGATCAAGGCCACCACCTCGCTCTTCTGCAGCGGACTCAGCCGGCAGCACAGGACCGCCGTGCATTTGACCGCCACGTCGCGGAACTCCTTGGGCACCTCGGACAGGGCCACGGCCAGGCTCTTGCCATCGATGAGGAGGGCCACCTTGCGGCCTATGCCAAAGAGAATCTCGCGGTCCAGGGCGTTCAGGTGGACCAGCATGTCCTCGCGGCTGGCGCAGTCCACGATGAAGTACTTGAGGGCATCGGCAGGGATATGGCCGCAGGATAAAGCTATGTTGAGGGCCGTTTCCACCTTGTCGCCGGTGAGGACCCAAATCTTAATGCCCGCGGCCTGCAGCGAGATCAGCGTGTCCGCCACATCGTCCTGCAAAGCATCCTCCACGGCCGTGGCTCCCAGCAAATCCAAATCTGCAAAGGATAAGCCTCAGATTATTTCCGAAGCCTGGGGTCGATGGCCGCCACTCACTGCTCTCGATTTTAGCATAGCACTCCTCGCTGAGCTGCTTGCGGTTCTCCAAGGAGCTGTTGGCCTGGGCCAGCTCGTGCAGGAAGTCGCGGTACTCGTCCTCGGAAATCAGCCGCCTGGCAATGGCCAAGGTGCGCAGGCCGAGGCGGGCAAAGTCGCTGATGTGGCCGTCGGTCTTGGCCACCATCCCCGCGGAGCTGTTGGCGCACAAAGGAAACACATAACTCTCGGCTCCTTTGGTGTAGATCCACTTCTTGTTGTCCTTGTCGCGGACAATGACGCTCATGCGCTTGCGGTCGGAGGTGAACTCGAGCACGTGGAGGCGGTCGAAGTGCAGCTCGGTGTCCTTGCGGGTGATGCAAGGACGCATGTGGTCCAGATGCGGCGGCACCACCTGCACGCGCAGGACCTCATCATCGTCGCCCATGAAAACCAAACCCAAATTCGCGCAGGCCTCCACCAGGGCCTTCTCATCCGGACTCGAGGCCTGGTAGTCCAGAGTGCTAAGGATCAAAAAAATAAGAAAGGTTGATCGTTTCCAGGACTCTTTCAAACTCACTGCAGGGTCTCCTGGATCTTGGCCTTGCGCCGCTGTGATTCCGCCCGTATCAGGATGGTCGGCTGCCTGGTGAATGTCGGCGCCGCGTAGGACTCCCGGGAGGTGTTGCTGGGCGACCGGAACAGCCCGCTATTCGGCCGCGGGCCAGGACTCGCCAAAGGCTGCGAGATGTACGCATTCGGGGCGCCATAGGAGTGGGCCCGGCGGTGCCCGTAGACTTGGCTGTTGGCCAGGTTCTCGTACTGCGGCAGGTCCCTCTCGGAAGTTGAGCGGTTGAACTGCAAGGACATCGGCCGCCCCGAAGCCAAACTCTGCAGGGGGATTCCATTCGACTGGCCATTCTGCTCGGCATTGGAGTCCTCCGAGTCGGCTATCTGCACGCGGTTGGCCGGGCGGGCGAAGTTCGGGCTGCGCTTGACCACCTGCGGCCGCTTGCGTCTTTCGACTTTGTAGCTGGGATCCTCGGCCACCAGCAGCGGGTTGACGTCCGAGGAGGCAGCCGGGCCGGTCACCCCATTGGGATTGGCCGACACGCCATGGACATTCAGCTCGCTTTGCTGGCTGGAGTTGTGGCTTTCCTCGGTGATGTCGGAAATTGAATACATTTCCGAGGCTCCTCCGACCACCGGGGACTTGAGGGGCGCAGGTCCTGCCTCGAGGGCCTCTTGGCCCGGCGAGCTGGCCACCTGGACGGTATGGCAAATGGCCAAGGCCTGGAAGAAGTTCTTCTGGTCGATCTGAGAAAAAAGGAGGCTTTAGTTTGGGCTGACAGTTGGTGTCCTTGGACCTACGGTAAACCGGTTGATATCGGTGAGTTCCTTGGTCTCCTCGTCCTCGAGCCGCGTCTTCTTGTAGCTGAACTTGCGGCCGGCAATCGAGCACTGCTGGAAGTTCATTTCGTTCTTGGTGAGAGTGCCGGTCTTGTCCGAGAACAGGATATTGATCTGGCCCAGCTCCTCGTTGAGGTTCGAAGTGTTCACCACGCACTGCTGGTCGCTGTCCTGTTCGTAGAGCTCGAGGTCCCATTCCATGAAGAAGCCGCCAAAAACCCTTTGCAACTCGATAGTCACGTACAGGGAAATGGGTATCAGGTAGTTGAACAGGATCAAGAAAGACAGATAGTCCTGCAGGAACTCCTTGATGCTATAACCATTCTCCGCTGGCCCCAAGTAAGTCAGCTTTGGTATAACATAAAGCTCATTGTACCTGCCAGGATAACCATAAAAATCATAGTTTTTTAAGGGCTCCAACAAAACTCACCGCTTGAGAAAATACAGGACAGTCACGATGACGATCAGGACCACCAGGATGAAGATCAGGAAGCGGTTGATGTACGTCTCGCTGGAGGCGGTCTTGTTGCGGGTGAGGCGGCTGTTCAGCTGCAGTTTGGTGGTCATTCCCGTGTAGATGGCGCAGCCAATGACGCACTCCGTGTTCTTCACACGCGATCCCCGCAGCAGGACATTCTCGGCGGTCAAAGGAAGCACCCGGCCCTCGCCGCCGGCCAGCTCGATTTTGCCATTGAAACTGTACAAATCCGTTTGAGGACTTTCGCACTCAATGACGCCCAACTTGTCGAGGTCCTTGAGTTCAACATTGGGCAGATCGCGGGGCACCATGAGGGTTTTCAGATTAGACTCGCCGTCCAAGTTGGCGGTGGTTATAAAGCATTTGCCGTGAGGATCTGTGGATCTGAGCAGGACCAAATCACAGGGGACATCGCAGTCTCGCTCCACCACCACCAGATCCCCGGGGGCCACGTCCTGCGACTGGATAATGGCCTCCTCGCCGTTTTTGATCACCGTGACTAAAAAAAGAGGAAGTAGAAATGAAAAGTTTCCTGGGAAAGGAGTTCAGCTCACCTGGCGATCGGTTGACCACATTGTCCGTGCGATAGCGCAGGACATCTTCATATCCTTGCTTGGCTGCGGTCACCGCAATCACAAACACCAACGGCAGCAGGGAAGTCATGGGGGAGACCGGCGATTCTATCAAAAAACAAACAGAGAAGGTTAGGAAAAAATCTCTTCCCCTCCCCCCCCCCGCAGGGTTGCTTTGGGCTCACCGATCAGCAGGGAAATGATGGTCATCACCAGGAAGTAGAAGTTGGCAATGCGTCGGAACTGCTCGAGCAGATTTTGGGGAAGGAAAGTGATCAGAGTGTATTTGGTGGACTTGATGCGGTTCTGCTGCTTCTTCTTCTTCTTCTTGGCTGTGGTCGACTCCTCCTCGCCCCCAATGCGGATCTGCAGCCAGTCGTTGACTGTGCTGACGCGGGAGCCCTTCAAAAAAACCAGAAACAGAAACGATCGTCAGTCAATTAAAATGACACACGTGCACGCATTTTGTGACCCCCGGAGTCGCGCTGGTTGCGTAATTCGGTGGGGCAGCAGCAAAGCAAAGCCTGAGAATCTCTGGCCGCTGGGCGAATCAAAGTGTTTGGGTGCAGGGTTAATTGGGTTAATAGATGCGAGCTAACGGGACTGCTGGCGACGACCCACCTCGTGCCACCAGCTCCAGTGGAGGGTCTCCTTGAAGCTGAACTCCGGCTGGTGGTCCAGGGGCGAGGGCGTTGGGGTTTGCTGGTCGATCAGCCGGAAGCCTCTTGGGTGGTTGTGGGCGAAAATGTTCATGGCGGGCGGGGCAGGACATGCCGCTCAGGACGCCAGACGCCACCCCTACCGCTGGTCACGCTGGCTCGCGTTGGCGTCGGCGTCTGCGTCGGCGTCGCTGCCCATTAACATTTATAACCTTAAAAAAACCGTAAACGTCGCAACGTTAAGTGGGCAATTTAACACTTCAATAGAACTGCCCAACTGCCCAACTCCCCCAATGCGTGGTGTTTGCTCTTTGCATTTACATCGGGGGGCTCTCTATTATTTTTGGATCAGTGACGAGCGACCGCTGGGTCGCTTCCAGGTAAAAGATTAGATTAGAGTTTCAATTGCGATGCCAGCGCGTTTTCCAATGATGAGTCGCACGTAAAAATTCCATACAAAAAATATCGATCTTAAGTTTTCATGCGAAGGTCCGCGAAACCCGCGAAAGTCACACGTCCGACAAATCAAGATCACCAAATCACCGCGCCCAGTTCACTGCGTTTGGGCGGAAAGCAATTGACGTACTGAGCAGACCAGCGATCTCCACCGCAGCTTTGGGCAACTTAAAAGCCATAAAAGCTTGCCCAGCTGTGCAGGTCACGGAGGTTGAGACGCTCAGTTTTTTATCGACTTACCCGCTTGCGCAGCATCTTCTGCATGAGCTTGTCCATGGCTGGGAATTCGGTTATTGGGAACGAGTACACCTCCGCAGGGCTTCGGCAACCGAATCGGTCTGGCTTATCATCCCCACTAGGCGAGTGGGCGCGTTGAACTAACCAAAACTGCCCGTCTGTCCAAGTGCCGCCTAGTCGAAATGTTGTTATCAATCCCTTGGGGAGATGGGGAGTTTGTGGGGATTTGGTTGGCTCTCTTGGTTGGAGTTTTTTTTGGTGCTCTTTAATCTGGGGGACGCGGCTCTCTTGGCGCGGGGCAGCTGATAAGATTATGGCTGACTAATGCCAGCGTACCTGCGTAGATGCGGAGAGCGTGCTCAGCTTGGCGTCTGCCCGAAGGTGCATGGGACCCCAAAACTAATAAAATGCTTTTTTTTTTGTTTTTTCTTTTATCACAAAAACCAACCAACGCGCCGATCAATTGCCGCTGATCATAGCCACATAACCGATGGTGAAATAACCAACTGACCAAGTGAACAACTGCCCAACTCACCATTTTGTGTTATTTTGGTCCTTTAAACTGCGTTTGGTTTTTTTTAGTCCTTTTAATGGTGGAACTCGCTGACTCGCTGGCCCGGTGAAAGGAGCACCCTCCACACGCAAACTGATCTATCGACAAACTGTCGAAGAACCACCGATAGCGATAGGAGGACTCCGCCGCGTCGCGTCACCTGTGGGGGGGGCTAGGGCGGCCGGACGGACGGTATAGATATAGATATTATTAAGTACATGCGAGCAAACAAATGGCCGCATAAACTTTGTAATTCTCCACTCTCTTGGCCGGCCAAAGAGCGCCAGCCAAGCAGCGGAAGAGACGCGGGCAGGCGATTTGCAGGCGGCCAAAGAAGCCGATAAATTCGTATATCTTATCAGTGGGGGGAGGCGACAGGAGGGCAGTCGATCCATTGACTCACCCCGGGGGAGTGGCTCTCAAGCCGCCCAGCCAAGCGGCCTCATCAATCAAACTGCCAGCCCCGGGGGGCTCGAGGGCAGTCGCAGGATCTGGCAAGCCCTTAGCCCAATCGATTTCCTCCCGGTTAATCTCTGGAGCACCCGATAGAGAGCTTCGCTTATCAATGCCGAAAATTCTTGATAAAGTTAACTATTTTCGGTTTTGGCTAATCGGTCCAGCGTGGCGAGGGTTGGCGGGGGCTGATGAGACAACGATTAGCCTGTTGCCTTGGTTGTGATCGTAAAGCATTTGCTGATTACCTGATGCCCATTGTACATTGGCCGGCAGCTTGGCCAGGGGAGCAGGCGCTGCGGGCGGCTGGCCGATCGCCGTGGTCCGCGAAATTTTAGTCCGACTTCTGTTGGGGGCGAGATAAGACGACTCGCGCGACGCTCTAGCCATGGCCAAGAAAAGGAGAGCAGATCCTTTGAGCATAACCATTGGCGGCGGCTCTAACTCCAGCGCTGGCAAGGATCTACGCCTCAATCGCGTGAAGACCACAAAATACACTTGGCTGACTTTTGTGCCGCTCAATTTCTACGAGCAGTTCCGACGGGCGGTTTACTTTTATTTCCTCATCATCACCATCGTCTCGTTCTTTGTCAGTAAGTTGGAGGAGATATTGGCGTATCCTTAACCTACAAGGATATATAATCTTTTAATATGATAACAAAGAGGAACAGGAGTCATGGAGAATCCAAAGTTACCTTGGGATTTGAAGAAGTGAAGAGAAAAGCAATCCAGCTGTGTCCAACTGTTCGTCTGTCCATCTGTCTGACTGGAAGAACGAGAAGAGTTCAGAGATGAGAAATTATAGACTCCACCCGTCTGTCCATCTGTCTGTCTGTCTGACTGCATGAATTCAAGGAGCTGAGAGATCGGAAAGCTGCAAAATTAGACTCCTGCCTGTCTGCCTACCCTTCTGTCCATTTGCTTATCTGTCTGTCTGACCAAAGAAGCTCAGAGATTAGAAAATAGACTCCACCTGTCAGTCCGTCTGATCGTTTGTCTGTCTGTCTGTCTTGTCTCTCCGACTGTATGAATCAAAGGAGCTAAGAAATTTCAGACTCTGCCTGTCTATCTGCCCGTCTGCTCATTTGCTCGTCCGTCTATTTTACTAAAGCAGCACAGAGATTAGAAATTATACTCCACCTGCCTGTCCGTCTGTCCATTTGTATGTCTGTCTGTCTCTCCGACTGTATAAATCTAAGGAACTCAGAAATTATAGACTCCGCCTGTTTGATTGTCCATCTGTCCATTTGCTCGTCTGTCTTACTGACTAATGGAGCTTAGAAATAAGGAATTAGAGTCCGCCTGTCCATATGTCTGTCTGTGTGTCCGTATGATCTAAACGAGCCCAGAGTTCAAAAAGCTTAGAAATGAGATTCCGCCTGTCGGTTTGTCTGCCTGTAAGAACCAAGGGAGCCTAGAGATCGGAAAAACTTAGGAATAAGACTCACTGGGAATTATACTCTACCTGTCTCTCTGTCCGTCTGTTCATTTGCCTGTCTGTCTGTATGAACGAAATGAATTCAGAGATCAGAAAACGCTATGAATTAAATTCGCTTTAACTTCAGGCAGATCAAGATTGTCTCTTGTTTCGATTCCAAGCGTCATCTCTCCCCCCCCCCCCTCACACCTGTAATATATTAAAAAAGAGTCTTAGTTGTCTGTGGAGTTGTGGGGAGAGAGATTACCTTTCGTTTGGCACCAATCACGACACTTTGGAATCCGTAATACTGGAGAAAATCGAAATTCAAAAAGCACATGGGGAGGTGCACCGAAATTACATGTGTTGCCAGCGTTGCCAGATCAGCAACAAGCTTAACTGATCGCAAATAGATTGGCAGCCCGAAAATAGGAACTTCAGGGCTCTTTAAAGTTGGTTTGGTTGTGACCCCATCCTTGTTTCCTTTTAGATGACACAATTTCGCCGCTGGTGTCGCTGCTGCCGCTGCTGTTCGTGATGATCGTGACCGCTTTGAAGGAAGGCCTCGAGGACTATGCCCGCGCCAAAAGCGATCGCCTGGTCAACACCACAGAGGGTGAGGGTCCTTCTTCTCCCACCCAAAACAGTCTTAATGCTTCTGTGATTCCTCCTCCCCCAGTGACTGTGATCCGCGACGGGAGAGAGCGCTGCCTGGCCTCGCAGTTCATTGCCCCGGGCGATCTGGTGGTCGTCCATGCCAACGAGGATGTGCCCTGTGATCTCCTCCTGCTGGACTCCGGCGACCAGGCCAGGAAGTGCTATGTGAACACAGCCAACCTGGACGGCGAGTCCAACCTGAAGACCATCCAGGTGCCCTTGCATTTTGCCTACCCTGAAATCTCTCAATCGAAACACCAAATCGTCTGCGAGCCGCCCACCGCCGATCTGTACAATTTCAATGGCCGCCTGGAGCGTCCGGCGGGCGCCCTGCCCCTCACCATAGACAACCTGCTCCTGCGCGGGGTGCGCCTGATCGGCAGCGAGCGGGTGATCGGCTGTGCCGTCTACACCGGCATGGCGACGAAGATGCAGCTGAATAGTTTGTACACCGGGAACAAGTCGGCCTCCAGCGAAGTTTACATCAACAAATTCATCATGGCCTTGATCGTGGGCATGCTGGTGGTGGTGGCCGCGCTCTATGTGATGCAGAGGTGAGATCCTTTTGATCCTTAAAGAGCTTAGTGATTGCTGACTGTTTTTTAGACAGAAAGAGTCGCTGGTGTTTCCCAAGATGATTTTTCTGGGTGTTCCCATCGATTATAATGCGGTGATGCAGATCTTCGATGACTTCTTGTCCTTTCTGATCCTGTTCAACTACATGGTTCCCATTTCCATGTACATGAACGTGGAGCTCTACCGAGTGTTCGGGGCCATGTTCATGCAGTCGGACTTGCAGCTCTACGACGAGGCCAGCGATCAGCCCTGCGTGGTCAACAGCTCGAATTTGAACGAGGATCTCGGCCAGATCAATATCCTGTTCTCGGACAAAACCGGCACTCTCACCAAGAACCAAATGAACTTCACCAAATGCTCAATAGGCCGGCGGGTCTTCCACTTGCAGACAACCCAACTCATGAGCCCCGCCAGCGGCGAGCTCACCAGCCTGGCCAACTTCGATGTGAGTAGCATAAAATTCAAGGGGCTCCACTCACTTTGTATCCTCCCCCAGGCCGAGACGAAGAGCTTCCTGGAGGCCTTGTGCATTTGCCATACCGTCCAGGTGCTGGGCAACCAGCCTACGAGTGGAGGACGTCTGAAGCCTTCGGAGCGCAGCCGCCTGATGGGCGACGATGTGGTTGGCCGCTACCAGGCCTTCAGCCCGGACGAGAAGGCTCTGCTCGAGGGCTGCGCTGATCTAGGACTCCTGTTCGACAGCCGCCAGGACGACCAGATTATAGTGCGTAGCTTTGTCGAGGACCAGCCGGGATCCTGGCGCATAGACGAGGTGGAGTTCAGGCGGCTTCAGGTTCTTGAGTTCTCCTCGGAACGCAAGCGCATGAGCGTGGTGGTCCAGGACCAAAAAGGACAGCTTTGGCTCTTTAGCAAAGGAGCCGAGAGCAGCATTTTTCCGCTGTGCCGGAGCCAAGCGGCCGTGGAGTTCACCGACCAGCAAATCACCAATTTTGCCCGCGAGGGTCTACGCACTTTGGCAGTGGGCAGGAGGCCACTCAGCCGAGAAGAGTTCGCCAGCTTCCAGCAGGACTACGAAAAGGCCAACAAGGAGCTCAACAACCGCAAGCAGCTCATTTCGAAAGCCTACGACAGCCTGGAAAAAGGTAGGCAAAAAAGCTCTAAGGATTTAATTGAACCTTTCGTTTCTATAGATCTCGAGCTGCTGGGGGCCACTGCCTTGGAGGACGCCCTGCAGGACAATGTGCAGGATACTTTGGTGACTTTGCAGCGCGCAGGCCTGCAGATTTGGGTGCTCACCGGGGACAAAGTGGAGACGGCCTTCAATATTGGCCTGGCCTGCCGGCATATTCCCCCCGAGGCCCAGACTCATTTCCTTGTGGAACTCCAAGACCCCAAGGACCTCAAGCAGCGTCTCCAAGCCATCAATGAAGATCTGGCCAGGCAGTCGGGCCACTCCGCTGCCCTCATCATAGACGGCATCAGCATAGCCACGGCCCTGGCCAGTTATCCTGGCCAGTTCCGTGAGTTGGCTTTGAAATGCCAGGCCGTCCTGTGCTGCCGGCTGAGTCCTATCCAAAAAAGCGAGATCGTCACTTTGGTGAAGAAAACCAAGCGCCATTTGACGGCCGCCATAGGCGACGGGGCCAATGACGTGTCCATGATCCAGGAGGCCCACATTGGCATCGGCATCATGGGCAGCGAGGGCAAGCAGGCCGCCCGCTGCGCCGACTATGCCATAGCCAAGTTCGAGATGCTCCGCCGGCTGCTCCTGGTCCATGGACACTACAACTCCGCCCGGCTCACCTTCCTGGTGCTTTTCTACAGCTACAAGAACATCGTGATCACCGGCTGCATGGCCCTCTTCCAGCTCTACGATCTCTACTCGGCCACCAATGTGTACAACGAGCTGTACTTGTGGCTCTTTGACATTGTCTACTTGTCCTTCAGCTTCACCTACTTGGCCTTCTCGGAGAAGCCTTACAAGGAGGAGGTTCTGTTAGAGGATCCTGGACTCTACCGCCGGCTGGCTCACAACCGCCAGGCCTCTTGGTGGATCTTCACCAAGTGGATTATGAATGGATTTTTGCATACCTTCATCATTTTTTACTTTGCTTATTTTTTTGTCTCGGAGAATCCTGTGATTTTGGCCGCCGGGCAGACCGCCGAGTTCGCCTGCTTTGGCACAATGCTCATGCAAATGGTGATCATTGTGGGCAACCTGAAGCTCCTGCTGATTGCCCGGCACATGAGCTACCTCAACTTTGCCTTCGTCCTGGCCTCCATCGGGGCCTTCATGCTCAGCACCTTCATCTACAATGTGGTGGGCAGCAATGACCTCTACTGGGTTTACAATTTGTTTTTGGGGTCCTTGCCGCTTTGGCTGTATGTGGTGGTGTGCACGGTGTCCTGTCTGCTGGGGGACTTTGCCTGGAAGGCCGTCACGGATATGTTTCTGGAGCCGCGCCGGCGGCGCCAATAAAATCGCTGTTTTTTTGGTTTTTCTCGCAACTTCTTTATTTATTTTCACAAGCCTTTTTCAGGCAAAGAAGGAGATTCACAAAACCAACTTAATTATTAAAAAAAAATAAAAGGATCATTGGTTGTCATCTTCATCGCTCCCAATTTCGATGATCGAGGCCGCCCGACGAATTGGCGCCTTCGTTGGTGGCCGCGTTCTGCCGACTAATCCTGTTGGCTACATTTAGAGCCCGGATCATATCAATGGCTGAAACGCCATTCAGCTGCAGGCAGCTGTGGGCCAGGCCCAGAAGTGCGGCGCGCATTTCGGCCGACAGCCTGGCGGCTGCCACAATGGCGGCCTCGGGGATGCCAGCTCGCTGGTTGGGTTCTTCGGTGCCAGCGTTCATCCTGCCGGAAGCTTGCACGGCTGCGACGATGTCCTGCCCGCTGATGCCCATCAAGGCCAAGTTCTGGTTGTTGCGGCGTTCGCCGCCGGCTGTCGATCCAGCGGCCCCGGCAAGCTGGGGGGCAGCTAACAAAGAGCCTCCTGACTTACCGTTGCCCGAGCCGCCCAGTCCTCCACGAGGGACATCCGCCGTTTGGGGAACTTCTCCGCGAGCTTGAGGGGCACCAGCCGTCATGAATCCGAAAAGTCCTCCACGAGGGACTGCAGCAGCCGTCATAAATCCGCCCAGTCCTCCACGAGGGACATCCGCCGTTTGGGGAACTCCTCCGCGAGCTTGAGGGGCAGCAGCCGTCTTGACATCCGCCGTTTGGGAAACTTCTCCGCGAGCTTGAGGGGCAGTAGCCGCCGGGGCACCGTTCAGTCCTCCACAAGCTTGAGAGGCAGCAGCCGTCTTTGCCATTTCAGCGTCCATATTCCTTTTGATTTGGGCCAACATCTCGAAAACATTGAGTTCTCTATCAGGATGCTCCACCGGTGCGCTAGGTGCCTGGGAAGTAGTCACCACATTGCTGCCCCCACCGAAGGTGAAGATGTTCACGGCAGTGGCACCGGGCACCGGCTGAGCGCCAACTCCGGGCTGGGAGTCAAACGTGGTGATGATGTTGGTGGTCGAAGGACCCAGGACGGTAACGCCAATCGTCTGGGCGGCTGCGGCAGGAGTCACCGGAGGGCCTGAGCCACCAAACATGAAAGACGGAAGGCGTCCTGCAGTCGAATGACTGCACAGATCGAAAGCTGTCCCAAGCACAGTTCGGCCGGACATGGACAGGCCGCCGTTGGATGGGCGACGTCGGGTGATGCCCTGGCCAATTCTGGGCACCTCACCTCGGCCGCTGCCTCTTCCCGCATACCAGGCCTGGCTGATCCTAGAGTCCTCCATTTCATCCACGTACCGCGGACTGTCGCCGCCGACTCCGTCGGGACCTCCCTCCTTACTTGGGGGATACTCGAATTGAGTAAGGTCGTCAGGATTTGGGGTCTCCTCGTTGGGGGGGCGGTTGAAGTGCGGCACGCGGTTGTTGACCCGCCGACCTCCGCGCTGGCGGTAGCTCCGAGACTCGGAGTTCTCCGGGTTCCACACGATCCGCTTGCGCTCGCGTGTTGGGAAATGGCGATGAACTGGCCGGAAATTTGCGTGGGAGGGGTAAAGGGTAAATTAAAAAAAATAACAAGGGAATTTTTTACACGCACCTCCAGTGGATCCGTAGCCGCCGCCACGTCCATGTCCACGGCCGCGATCACGACCGCGGCCCCAGTTGGAATAACGAGGGCTGTAAAAAAATAAAAATAACGGGATTTTAACAAGCAAATAAGCGGAGGTAAAAAAATGGTTTCTTAGGGGTAGCCAAAAAAAAATTGGCTGCTCTTGGGAATAAAATTATCCAAAGCATAGAGAAAGGCATATAAATATCGTATATAGAATTGGAATCACTTGGAGATTTACTATATAAAAAATGGCAGCTGAATGGGAGCTAAAAATTCGCTCCTTGTCGGGGGTAAAATTTAAAACACAAAAACAACAAAAGTTTCTTATAAAGAAGAATCATTAATTTGCCTAAGATCCTGATGCTGATTTATAGAATTTATATAAAATGTTAGAAATTATATATACCATAAAATTAGAGTACAATAAAAAAAATATATAATATGCAAAAAATTACCTTTATGAAGAAAATTACCCTTCAATAAAAATATGTATAAAAAGCAAGAAACTATTTATTAACTTACCTCAAGGGAACTTATATAAAAAATGGGTACTTATATACAAAAAGAGTGCTTATATACAGAAAGGGTACATGTATATATCAAGGGTATATATATAAATCGAGGGTACAGACTGGCAGACTGCAAATGGCGACCGAAAAAGGGACGCTACGGTTGACTGAGTTTCTTCCGCTGCTGCTTCTTTTCAGAAAACAAACTCACTAATACATAGACAAACCCACAAAGGCTACAGAAATATGTATATGTATGTAAATGGAATCAAAAAATCAAAACACTCAAAAATTCCTCAAAGCCACGCGCGCAGGCACAAAAAGTGGCAAACGAAAAATGGACGCTAAGTTGGGAGTGACCGAAAATCTACTTCTTTTCAGACAAAACTTCACTTATACATACGAAAACCAACACGACGGTACATAAATATAAATAAATGGATTCGTAGGTATATAAAAAATACTGAAGGCAAAAATTCTGTATACACAAAATGCACGAACATTTTTCAAGGTGACGCGCGCAGCTGCAGAAAATGGCACATAAAAAATGGACGCTACGGTTGAGTTACGAGTTTTCGAAAATCTGCTTCTATGTACATAGAATCTGGCAATCGTACACGCAGTATATAGAATAGAATCGTACACACAATATATATAAGTAGAATCGTACATAAAACGGACGAAAAATCTTCAAGGGGACGCGCGCAGCTGACGAAAATGGCACATGAAAAATGGACGATAAGTTGGGAGTACCCGAAAAACTGCTTCTTTTCAGACTAAACTTCACTTATATATACACAAATCTATTTAAGGGTACAGAAAAATATATAAATAGAATCACAAATATATAAAAACACTGAATGCAAAAATTCTGTATACACAAAATGCACGAAATTTTTTCAAGGTGACGCGCGCAGCTGCAGAAAATGGCACATAAAAAATGGACGGTACGGTTGACTGAGTTTCTTTTGCTGCTTTTTCTTTTTAGAAAAAAAAAACTTCACTAATACATACAAAAACCTACAATGGGTACAGAAATATAGAAAAATTCGGTATACATAAAACGGGCAAAAATTCTTCGCAGGTAGAAAGTGGCACACGAAAAATGGTCGTCACGGTTGAGTTCCTAACTTCTACCTGCTTCTATGTATTTCACATTCACCAATACAAACACAAATCTTTGGAAGGGTACAGAAAAATATATATGTAAATGGATTTGCTTGTATATAAAAAATGGTAGATGGCTGGGAATTTTTCTTTCTTCTTGTAAAGTTATAAAACAAAAGTTTATAATATAAAAATTACCCGATTTTGCTAAAGATATTAACTTTGAATAATGGATGATATATAAAATGCCAGAAATTATATAAACAATAAAATTAAATTGACAATTGACAATACAAAATTATATATAACATGCAAACAATTATATAAACAATAAAACTTCATTTTAAATAAACGCACAAAAATTGTTCAAGGGCGCGCGCGCAGGCGCTGAAAATGGCCCACGAAAAATGGACGCTAAGTTAGAAGTGCCCGAAAATCTGCTTCTTTTCAGAAAAAACTCCACTAACACAAACACAAACCTACACAAAAGGTACAGAAATGTATGTACATATGTATCACATGCACATAAAGAAAACCAAAAATTGCTTCTACATTAAACGCACAAAAAAAACACAGAAACCGCGCGGGCAGGCGCACGAAAAATGGACGCCGGTTGTGAATTCCACTGCGGAGCACCCGGCAGCCGCGTCTGTGAGGCCAAAAAGGTCACCAACACAAATGCACAGCACACAATTTGACACAAAGGCCAGCAAAAAAAAATTCATGGAGTCTCGATTTTTATATAAAAAGTGAAGGGCGCGTGGAAATTACTTTGTTAAGTTTTTCTTGCAAACTTTTTTCTTTTAAACAAAAACCCGTAATTTGTTTAACGATCTTAATAATAATTATAAATATATAAAAAATTCTAAGTAAAAAAATGCACTGAGTTTTGCCACGAAAAATTGTTTTTTTTTCACTAAGTTTTTTTTTATATGGAGCACTTTTTTGGTTTAAAGAAATATTTAAATATTTTACTCACCATGGTGGTATGCCGCGTTCGTTGATAATATCTTCCAAAGTTTTGTTGGAAAAATCCATGATGAATTGAGATTGAAATTTTCAGGAGCGTAAGAAATCTGTTCACGTTGCAAGACTTTCTAAAGCGAAAAGGGGAAGTCGACCAGCCTTTTTATCACTTTGCCGGTCCGATTCACTTCGTTTCGGTTCAGGTTTCGGAGCGAACCATTTCCAATTCCACTTGTTCCTCACAATGGCCGCCACGGAACTGCACTTGCCAATTGGAGGATTTCTGGGTTCCGCGAAAGGTTCAATCGAGATGTTTTTTATTTTGTTCGGGTTTTTTTAAGGTTCAAAAGAAAAATCAAGAAACTTTTGATTTGGTTTAAGAGTTTTAAAGGGTTTTTTGGGGTATTCACTTTCGGTTTAGCGGATTCATTAGAAAATTCGAGGCATTTTTGTTTTGGTTCAGTTAATTTAAAAAGGTTCAAACGAACATTCCAGAGGCTTCGATTTGGTTAAAGGGTTAAATATAAATTTTTAGGCTTGTTTTTGTTTTGGTTGAGCGAAATTTATTTGTTTTATTTATTTATTTATTTATTTATTTTTATTTGGTTCAGGGGAATTTAAAAGGTTCAACAAAAAACTCTAGATTCTTTTGTTTTCGTTTATTGGTTCAGTAGCAACTCTTAAGGTTTTTTTTGTTTTGGTTTAGCGAAATTTAAAAGGTTCAATAGAAAATTCTGAACCTTTTGCTTTGGTTCAGGGGAATTTAAAAGGTTCAACAAAAAACTCTAGATTCTTTTGTTTTGGTTTATTGGTTCAGTAGCAACTCTTAAGGTTTTTTGTGTTTTGGTTTAGCGAAATTTAAAAGGTTCAATAGAAAGTTCTGGACGTTTTTGTTTTGGTTCAGCGAATTTTGTAATGGTTCAATGAAAAATTTTAGGCGTTTTTGTTTTGGTTTATGGGTTCAACAGAAATGTTTGTTTTGGTTCAGTGAAATTTCAAGGATTCAATAAATAATTTAAGACGGTTTTGTATTTCCTCAGCAAATTCTTTAAGGGTTCAAAAGAAAATTAAAAACACCTTTGTTTTGGTTTGGGTAATGGAAATGTTTAAGGTTTTTTTTGATTTGGTTTAGCTTCATTAGAAAATCCGGCAGACTTCTGTTTTGGTTCGGAGAGATTTAAAGATTTGAATTAAAGTTTTTTGATTTTTTCCTTTTGGTTCAGCAAATTTTAGGCGTTGAAATAAAATAACAGAAGCCGGCTTTCTGGCGGGTGCTTATTAAAACAGTTTAAAGACCATTGTCGGTTGGGATTATAGAGATATAAATTGGCTTTCTGATGGTAGTTTTTTTCAGTTTTTTTCTGGTCAGATGCTTGTCCAATATTCATTTCCTAAAAGAAAGAATTAATGAATATAATAGACCGAAATGAAAAGAATTATATTTTTACTCACCAGAAGCTTCATGGAAATCAGGCGGCGTTATTACCTAAAATAATTTAAAGAAAACTGATTAATTGTATAAGTCAAATATTCTTTATAAGGTGAGAAATCTATTATAGAGTTTAGCATACTTAGAGATCCGAGAATTCCCACAAAGATCGCCCACAGATGGCGCCAGTCAGTCAAAGCGATCTTCCTATTAAAAAAAAAGGAGAAAATAAATAAATTTCTTAATAAATTAAATTTTCTTTATAAAGATTATTAATAAATTATTTAAGAACAACAACTTACATTTCTTCCGGTTCTGCATCTTTGAAGAGAATCATTTGAAGATCAAGTTCTGTTGAGTTTAAAGAGATTTTTTATGCATTCTCTATTTGTCTATTTTGAGTTAGGAATCTGTTCACCAACTTTGTTGTTTAGTGTTTGGAATAGAAGCTTCTGTTCGTGTCTGTTTGGCTGTGGGGGAAGCTTCGCAAAAATCTAAATAGTATTATATTTTTAATTCGATATCAGCAAAAGCTCGCGAGGGTTCCCCAATGTAATTCCATTAAATAACAATAACAAATTGACAAAAATATCTTACAAAATGAATATGATAAACAAAAACCCAGACAACCCCCACCCCCAACCACACTCGCGCCACTCACACAGCCAAGCGATCCTTATCATAAAACGAAAGCGCCCCGCACTGGCGAACTCAGTTGTGGGGCTCAGCGGGTTGGGATACCACGACGGCTGCTTTAGTTAAATTTCTCCCATAAATCGAAAAAGTTGTGTCCCCCCAAAATGGACAATTTCAAGTCCAAGTTCCGCCAGCTGCAGACCGACATTGGGGTCAAGCTGGGGGTCACCAAGCGCCACGACCCGAACGCCACGATCACCGTGCCAATTGGCAACGACAATGCCAAAAAGCCCAGGAACCTCAACCGCGTCAGGACGAGTCGGTACACTCTGCTGACCTTCCTGCCGCTCAACATCTACGAGCAGTTCCGCCGGCCCATCTACTTTTACCCGCTCTTCATTGCGATCATGCAGGTCCTTATTTGTGAGTAGCTCCCGCGGTCGATTACGGCACAAAAATCACTGCCGCGCGATAATGAACGGCGTGTGCGGAATGTAAATAAACTTCTAACCCAACTGCCTGTGTGTTTGCTTAGACGCCGACAGCCCTATGCAGTATCTGGGGCCCTTGATCTATGTGATGGCGGCCACGGCCTTAAAGGAGGGCATCGAGGATTACCTGCGCCACCGCAGCGATAAGGCGGTCAACACGACCAAAGGTGAGCCTCCCCTGCTGTCCGTCTGTTGCTGACCTGCCCCGCTGTGATTAGTCATGGGGGCGGCGCGGGCAAAGCCGCTGGTTAAGCTGTGAGTCATAAAACGCTGGCCATGAGTCATGGGGCGCTCAGGTTCCCCCAAGCAGGCGGAGTCTCCATCGATCATGACGTTTCGCTTTATCTGTTCAATTGATTAGAGTTTAATCGATTTGTGTTTGTGATTTTTTTTATAGTTACCGTCTACCGCGATGGGCAGGAGCAAATCATCGACGCCGAGTTCATAGTCCCCGGGGATCTGGTGGTGATTGCCAGCGACTCCGATGTGCCCTGCGATCTGGTGCTGCTCCACTCGCTGGGCGAGGACAACAAGGTCTTCATCAACACCGTCAACCTGGACGGCGAGACCAGCCTCAAAACAGTCTTCGAGCCGCTGGGCTATCCCAATCCCCTGGAGCAACCGCTGGGCCAAATTGTCTGCGAGCAGGCCTCTGAGAATTTGTACAGCTTCAATGGGCGCATCGAGCTGCAGGCCAACAACAGCGAGAAGGTTCTTCCCCTCACCATCGACAATGTCTTGATGAAGGGCGTGAGGGTGAAGAGCGCGGATCGCGTCATCGGCTGCGCCGTCTACACGGGAATGTCCACGAAGCTGCAGTTGAACAGCTGCTACAAGGGACGGAAGCGGGCCACCAGCGAGTCCTATATAAATTGGTTTATGCTCGTCTTCCTGGTGCTGGTGCTGCTGGTTATTCTCATCTTCTATCTGCTCGAACGGTGAGTCCATTCAATCAAGCGCTGTTTCAATTACTAAAGTTGATCTTTCAATTTTTCATCAAGTGCATTCGGTTTGTTGTGATTGAAAGGCCAAGTTCCCTGCAAAAGTTTCAACCAATTAGCTTCTCTTTTAAAATTAAACTTACCTGAATTTATTTTAACCCATCCGCTTTAATTTCTCCCACCAGCTGCGCTTTCTCGTTTCGTTCAACCAGCGAACTTGCTTTCAATGAATTCATTCAGCTTGCGAATTGAAGAAGTGATTATTTACCGTTCAGTTTCAGCTGCCATTCCTTCAATCATTCAGTTGGTGTTTCCCCTTCAACTTGTGTGTGACGCGATTATTTTCAATTTCACAAGCGGTTGAAATGCAGAGCGGCATTTTGGAAAATTCATACGTTCAACCAACGAACTGTGCTTGCGTTTCAACTGACATTACTTCAATTATTCAGCTAGTGTTTTCACCTTGAATATTTGTGCCTCTTTCAATTTCACAAGCGGTTGAAATGCAGAGCGGCATTTTGGAAAAATTCATACGTTCAACCAAAGAACTCTGCTTTGAAGTGATTGAAAGCCAATCGGTCTTTGTTGTTACGTTCAACCAACGGACTCGCTTTCAACCAAATCATTCACAGGAAATTGAAGGCTTGATTTAAACGATCTGCTAGTTTTTTTTAGCTGCTTCAATCAATCAGTTAGTGTTTCCGCCTTGAATATTTGTGTCTCCTTCAATTTCATTCAGCGGTTGAAATGCAGCGCCATCTTGAAAAATTGAAACGTTTATTTGACGAACTTTTTGCAATTAAAATTCAATTAAGCAAGAATTAAATTTGTAAATAACACTCACCTGGAATTCCTCTAAGCTGTTGGCTTCAATTCCTCCAATAATTGAAAGCGAATCGGTGTTTGTTGAAACGTTCAACCAACCAGTCCATTCAACCAGCAATTCAATCTCAGCAGCGGTTGAAGCTCAGCGCCATCTTGAAAAATTTATACATTCAACCAACAAACTTTTCACATTGAAAATTCAATTAAGCAATAATTGAAAGGCTTTAAACTCACCAGAGATTCCTCTCAGCCATCCACTTCAATTTCCTCCTTCATTGAAAGCTAACTTTTGCTTTGCCGTTTCGTTCAACCAACGCACTTTCAACCAGTTGATTCAGGCAATTGAAGGTTTCGTTTGTCCTTTTCAGCCACAACGAAGTGTACACGGTGCCGCATTTTCCGTACGTCAGCCAAATAGACTACAACAAATTCATCAACGTGATGCAGGACCTGATGTCCTTCTTGGTCCTGGCCAACTACCTGGTGCCGATTTCAATGTACATCAACATCGAGTTGTATCGTTTGTTCGGCAAGATCTTCCTGCGCGTGGACATCGAACTGTACGACGAGGAGACGGACCAGCCCTGCCTGGTGAGGACTTCCAACCTCAACGAGGAGCTGGGCCAGATCAACATCCTGTTCTCGGACAAAACCGGCACCCTCACCAGGAACCAAATGAACTTCCGCAAGTGCTTCATCGACGGCGAGCAGTTCGAGTTGCGCGACGATCGTCTCTACTGCCAGGCCACCGACGCAGCCTACGAAATGCAAGAATTCAATGTGAGTGAGCCGATGGCCCAATTTCTCCTCCTTAACTCACCGGATTTGGTTTACAGCCCCGAATGATGGACTTCCTGGAGGCTTTGTGCATTTGCCACACAGTGCAAGTGATGCAGCCGCCTGAGCCGGGCAAGCCCTCGGAGGAGAGTGAAGCTCCGGCGGATTTCATGCCCAACCTGGAGGATCTGCTGGGCCGCTACCAGGCCTCGAGTCCGGACGAGAAGGCCTTGCTGGAGGGCTGCGCCCGGCTGGGTTTGGTCTACGAGGGCGTCAGCCAGAACTTCATAGGGATTCGCGGCCGCTGCGACCAAAGCAAGGGCGCCGGCTGCCAGGACCTGCGCCAGTTCGAGTGCCTGCATGTTTTGGAGTTCAGCTCGGACAGGAAGCGCATGAGCGTGATTGTCCGCGACCCCAGCGGGCTCATCTGGATGTACTGCAAGGGGGCCGAGAGCACTCTGTTTCCGCTGTGCCAGGCGAGCCCGCAGATCGAGCGGACCAACGAGCAGATCACCCAGTTTGCCCGCGAGGGCCTGCGCACACTGGTGGTGGGCCGCAGGACCCTCACAGAGCAGGAGTTCAGCCGGTTTGAGAGCGCTTTCCAGTCGGCCAACGGCGACCTCACCGGCCACCGCAAGGAGCTCATTGAGAAGCTGTACGCTGGCCTGGAGAACGGCTTCGAGCTGCTGGGGGCCACAGCCCTGGAGGACGCGCTGCAGGAGCATGTGGCTGCCACTTTAGGCTCGCTGGAGGAGGCCGGCATCCAGATTTGGGTGCTGACGGGCGACAAAGTCGAAACCGCGCTGAGCATTGGCCTGGCCTGCCGGCATATTCCTGACCGCGCCCGCATCCATTTCCTGGTGGAGATTCTGGAGCCTGCCCTGCTCCAGCAGCGGCTCCAGGAGATCGCGCAGAGCATCAACGAGGATCCCCTGCAGAATCATGCCTTGGTCATTGACGGAGCCACCGTGAAAGTGGCCTTGGCCGACCATCAGAAGGAGTTCTGTGAGTTGGCCCTGAAGTGCAAGGCGGTGCTCTGCTGCCGGCTGAGTCCCCTGCAGAAGAGCGAGATCGTTAGTTCGGTGAGGAAGGCCAGCAAGCTGATTACCGCGGCCATTGGCGACGGCGCCAACGACGTGCCCATGATCCAGGAGGCCCATGTGGGCATCGGCATTGCCGGCCGCGAGGGCCGCCAGGCTGCCCAGAATGCCGACTACTCCATAGCCAAGTTCTACATGCTGAAGCGGATGCTCCTGGTCCATGGCCACTACAACACGGAGCGGCTGGCGCTGCTGGTGCATTTCTACTGCTACAAGAATGTCCTGATCACGCTGGTCATGCTGCTCTTCCAGTTCTACACGCTGGAGTCGGCCACGCAGCTGTTCAACGGCCTGTTCACTTCGCTCTTTGATGTTGCCTATTTGTCCTGCGGCTACACGGTCCTGGCTTTCTGCGACAAGAAGTACTCGGAGCAGACGCTGATGGAGTGAGTTTCCAAGAAGTTTTCCTGTGGGTTTTCCATTGCTTATTGGCTTCCTTTCCTTGCAGGCATCCGGTGCTGTACAAGAAGCTGGCCAACAACCGGCCAGCCCGCTGGTCCAAGTTTGTGGTGTGGATGCTGAATGCCTGCCTGCATGGGATCATCATTTTCTTCTTTGCCTTCGGCATGATCAACACCAACAACGTGGTGACCACGGAGGGCTACGGGGTGGGACTGCAGGTCTTTGGCACTGTGCTCATTCAGATGATCATTATTGTGGGCAACCTGAAGCTGATTCTGGCCTCCCGGAATATGACCTACATGAATTTGGGCTTCATCATTGCCTCGGTGGTGTCCTTTGTGTTCAGCGCCTACATCGTTAATATCGAGACTTACAGCACTTTATACGGCATTTATAACGTGATTATGGGCTCGCTGCCTTTTTGGCTTTACCTTTTCCTGTGCATCGTGGCCTGCTTCTTGGTGGACTACTCGGTGAAGGTGGTGAAGGACATGTTTGTGGAGCCGAGGAGCGAGTTTAAGAAGCTGTAAGGGGGCTTGAAAAGCCTTTGTTATTGTTGTTGATTGTCGTGATGTAGGCTAATTAAACGTTCTTGAAAGTATTACAATAAAATTTAAACGAACATTTAAAGAAGTCCCGCTTACAATGGCCGCCGGCGGAAAGCTCGAACTTTGGGAGGGAAACTGTTGACCAGAGTTGCCATCATTGGCACTCCAAAATGCAATCAACGATTTTCAAAGAATTCAAACGCAAATTTATTCAATTCAATATTTTTAAAATGATTTTCTTTAATTGTTTTTCAAGTTTTTAAATTATTTTGTTGGCTACAACTCTTAACAGGGCTGTTCTTGCAAGTATCGATTATTTCGATACCAAATACTCGGTTAATCGGGTATTATCGCATGCGCATTCGACTGTTTTTCTTCAAGTACAGTTCGTGTACTGCAAGAAATAAAAATAAAAAAACACATTTGTTTTTGCTAAATTAACAAGTGTGTCAGTCGTTTAGAAAGCAGAACAGCAGTCTAGTTGCAATGGAAGTTGAATTCGAAGACTCCGGCTGGCAGGGCCAGGCCAAGCAGAAGCCCAATGGCGAGGTTACACATAAAAACAAACACTGCCCATTCAATTTCCCACTAAAAACTTGTCACGAATTTCACAGGAACAGCAAGAGGACAACCCACAAAAGACCATCCAGGAGTGTCTGGAGAAGTTCCTCACGCCCGACTACATCATGGAGCCCGGCATTTTCACACAGCTCAAGCGCTACTTCCAGTCCGGCGGCTCCCCCGAAGAAGTCATCTCAATGCTCTCCGAGAACTACAAGGCAGTGGCCCAAATGGCCAACCTGCTGGCCGAGTGGCTTATACTCGCCGGTGTAAAGGTCACCGAGGTTCAGGCCATGGTGGAGAATCATTTAAAAGAGCGCATCCTCAAGTCCTTCGACCCGAAGAAAGCCGACACAATTTTCACAGAAGAGGGCGAGACACCCGACTGGCTCACCGAGATGATTGATCACTACACTTGGCGCTCGTTGATCTACCGCCTGGCGGAGGAATACCCCGACTGCCTGATGCTCAATTTCACCATTAAACTGATCTCCGATGCGGGCTTCCAGAGCGAAATCACCTCGATTTCCACGGCTGCCCAGCAAATCGAGGTTTTCTCGCGCGTCCTCAAAACCTCGATTGTGAAATTCCTCAACAACCCCGACGACGTCCATGGCGCCATACAGGAATGCGCCCGCATGGTCTGCCATGGCCAGCACACCTACGTCTACTC
>JBAMCP010001087.1:10362-28185 GCA_037075105.1 Lissocephala sabroskyi | reverse complement strand
GGAGGGGTTGGGGGATCTGAAGTAGTGCTTGTGAGGTTTGGCAGTCGGGGAAGATCGAGTTACAAACGCGGTGGTCGAAGGATGCCCGCTCGGTGATTGTGTGCTCTCTGGAAACGGCCTCTTGAAATTTTCTTTAATATTTCCCAAGCACTCGACACGCAATCCGTAGGGGGAATTCTCTGTGCCTTTGTCTTGGGCATCAACAGAAAATATTAGAACGTCAAAAGCAGCAGCCAAGACGAAGTGGAAATCATTTTTTAAATGCCGTTCGTCAGCTGACTCGATTTTTGGGATCCGTTGATAAAACTTCTCTTAAGCGGCTAATATAATTTTCCGTTAAAGAAAATTTGCTTAAGCTTCGCTGGCTACCTGCGGGAATCCAATAAACCAGCGACAAGGAACGACCCGCAGAGGCCTTGGTCTTTGCGCCGCCGGCGGTAGCAGTTGTCCCGGGCCACACACAGCCTTCCTTGCCAGCCAGCAAATTCGAGAGAGCCTGGGATAGAAATAAGAAGACGAGATGGGGGTCGCTGGATGGGGGCACACACGCGCGCACCTTTTGCCCGGCCATTTTTCCAGCCATCATTTTCTTCTGCTCTTCCGCCAGCTACGCATAAAAACAACACTGCAGGCGTCTTGGCCAGAGATAGCCAAGGCGAAATCGCGTGTCCCTTGGCCAAGGCAGAGGAGGCTAAAATCTTCAGTGGAAAGTAATGAAAAGAAGCAAAAGGCTAACGCAAAAAATCTGCAAATAAAATAATGCGAAAATCAATACGCGTGGGCGTTGGCAGCAGCGCATTTGCCCCGCCCTTAAGGAAAGACTCAGGAACGGGGGAAAAACAAAGGACGCGGCGGTGGATTTGCAGCATCAGCCGCCCGAACTTGCAGAAGGGAAACATGAAATGAATTAATTCGCTAGCAGTTGCTGCCACAAAGTGTACTCACCGCCAGCAGCAGGGGCATAGTGTGGGGCGGGAGGAGGGAGGACATTGTGGGGATTCAGGCCAAGCTTAGTGGGCTAATTGAACACCAAGTGGCCCTAAGGGCACTGAGCAAGGATTTATTTGGGTTAAGGGGAATGCTCTTCATATTTTCTAAATGCTTAACAGTGGTGAGAAGTTTGCTTTTGTGTTTATTTTGGGCAAGGAATGATGTGCGAGAAAATATCAAAAGAATTGTTAGGAATTTGGGAGGAAGAAATAAAAGAAAGTAATCGATATTTATAATAGAAATATAGAAATATGAGATCGTTAATTTTCTTTTACAAGAACCTTCAAGAACTCATATTTAGTTTCGATCTTTAAATACGCAAGTTTTCTGGGATATACACAAATATTGGGTAGATAAAATTATCTATATATTCAAGTTTCTGTAGCTCTTTTTTATCAAGAGTCACAAGGAATCCTGCAATTTTAAACTCCAATAACAGTTTCATTCGATTAAGACTTTCAAGAAGAGCTTAAAGAGCTTCAACTTTATAAAAAAAGGGAGACGAAGCTATGTGGATTATTTTTATAGATTTAAATCCCCTTTCCACTTATTCCAAATTCTTTAAGACCTTCAGAAAAACTCTAGTCTTCTGTTTCCTTAATCCAAGATTCCTTATCAAGTCGAATCACCTTTCAATTTCAACTAAAAAGAGTATACAAGAATAGATGTTTGAAATGAGTTTCCCTGGCCCTTTGGCAAGTACAAATTGTCGGATGAGAAGGTGCGGGGGCGTGGCTGCTCAAAGGTAAACACGTTTAAGGCGGCAAGGAAAAGCGACAACGACACAAATCTTGGCACATAAAACAATTAGCAGGCGTGTGTGTGGGGCAAGGACCGAAGTCTAAGCCAGGGAGCCCCAGCATTCAGCCAAGTGCAGAGGGTGTGAATGTGTGTGTGTGACTACTGCAAATACTGGAAATTAGCTGCCAGTTCTCGGGGTTCTATGTGGGGCCAAAGGGGAAAATAAAAGAACAGCAGCGAGCAAGCCAAGGGAGAATTTATATTTATTGTGTTTTCTCTATGCCAGCTTCAAATTTATGAATATTAAATGAAAGTGAATGCTTGGTTGTGTGCGTGTGTCATGCGTGCGTGTGTGTGTGGGTGTTGGCCAAATAAATTATGGCCCGCTGGAACGGCTCGTATATCAAATGGCTGCGAAGTCAGTTGCGCATAAATTTGCCAGCCAACCGGACAGTGGCCGAGGGCGTAGCTCGAATCTGTGGCAAGGACAATGCCGCAATGTCATCAGTACGAACCAGTCAGGCGGGGCGGGGCGGGGGGCGTCCAGTAAAACAAACAATTTCCAATCACAAGAAAAACATTTTGCTTGACATTAATAGCAAAATATCTCTCCACGCTCAACTCCGTTATAAACAAACATTCCAAGCGGCCCCAACGACTTTCTGTCTCTCGTTTTGACCAGCCCAAAAAAGTGATAATAGCAATAAACCAAAACAACAACAACAAGCCGTCTTGGCCGTCTTGTCATCATGTCAGCAAGATGGACAGTCCCGCCCTTGGCCAGCCAACAATAGATTAACGTTCCCGTCCACCAAGAACGACAAAAGATGGTTGTCGTCTTGGTGTCGTGACCAAGGCAAGACGAAAAGGTCAAAGGACGAGGCAGGCGATGGCAAAAAAGACAATGCGAATCTAATAGAGCCAACGCCGGGGTAGCAGCAAATTAAGTCATGAAAATCATTTCCAGCACAAATCCAATTTCGTATGAATTTGTATTCCCGCCTTGGCCAGCCCACACGCGACTTTTAGCACCATAATTAATGGCAGAAAATGCGTAGTACCAATTTCCCTCTTTAAGAAAAAGGAAAGAAAATCTTTATATAAAATTAACAGACTGATAATTGAATTGATTGAATTTATATAAAATGGGGGGGGAAAATTGTACGAGAATTCCTTAATCTCTTTTTTTTTAACAGACCAAAACTCAGTGAAGCTTTTACCGGAAATTTAAACTCAAATTTCGTACTCTCTCTCTTTCCAATTACTCACTGTTGTTGCGACTCTTCTCCTTCTATCCTCAGATTTTTGTATGCCTTTTCTAAATGCAACTAATTTAGTTTTTAATGGCCAAGAACTCAAAGCAAAACTGACCCATTGAATTAGAAGTTTTCCTGCAGTTGCGTCCAAAGAATCAAAAAGCAACACACAAACGAGTCGGGGGGGAGGCGGCTTAAGTGTCCTTGACGACAACTTGGCCAACTACACTTGACTTACTCCAATTAAATTATAGGCAAATAAATGTAAGCAGCCCCACAAAACTTTTTTCGGGCCAATAAAAAAAGAAGTTCAACGCAACTGGCGGGGCGGGGCGAGGCAAAGCAAAACGAACTGGCCATCAACTTTAATTGAGTTGAAAGGCAGCAGCGGCGCAAAAAAAAAAAAGATACAAGCGTTTCTTTCTTGGCCAAGCAACGGGACCGCCAATACAACCGATCCAGAAGTTAATGTGGTGGTGGGGAGGTTGGTTGGCTGTGCGGATAAAACGGAAGGAATTTTAGCAAATTAGATTGTTTTCCACTTGAGTTCGTTTTTAACGCTTTCGGCCTCAGCTCACAGCGCCAAGGAGTCGCCACTGCCGCCCCCCAACGTTGCTGTCTTCCAGTTTCACTCCAGGGCACCGAAATTGTTGCCACCCACACCGACCAACGGCCACCGACGACCGACAACCGAGACAGAAGAACAACAACAATTTCCGTTCTCCTCCACCGATCAGGCAACCGACTGGTCGAATCCCCCAACTCAGTGCCCGCCAGACCCACCGACCGGCTGCAATCATCACTCACCCAGTCGGCAGAAAATTGATGATAATAATCGCACGTAGCGGGCACGGCAGTGGGGGTCTCGCCAGACCGACCGACAGACAGACAGACGTACTCATCGACCGCCACCAAAGCGGTTCATGGCAAAGGCAACGGTCTTGGCATCGCCATCGCCAATCGCCCGACTTCCACAAAAGCGAGCGGTCGGTCGGTCGGCCAACAGCTGGTAGCTTTCAAACGGCTGCCAGGGGTACCAAATTGGCGCTTTGGGCCGTGAGCATTGAGCCGGGAGAGGCGCGGACACCTTGCCGCTTTGGCCTGCGTCATTAAAGCCAATAAAGTGGTTGGTCGCCGGCCTCCTCGCAAATGACACTGTCAGCGCGGCGCTGATTGAGCAGCCGTCGCCGTTGCCATCCTCGTCGGGCAGCTGGAAAGCCCCATCAACCCACCGGGAGTAGTCACCTGCCCTCAAAGCAGCAGCAGCGGCTCCTGCCCCTTGGGGTCTTTGTTGTCGCTTTTTTTTGTGTTTTGTTTAAGGCAACGACACAAAAAATGATGCGAATTTATCTCTATTACAGTTAGCTGGAGCAGCCTCCCGCCCCACTTGGCCGCCCTTGTGCGCGTCATTTGTATTGTTGACATGTTTGGGGCTCTTGTCAGTCGGAAGGAGGCTCAAGGGTCCCTCGGTCAGGGGAAATGATTGATGTTCCCGGCCAACCCGCCCCGCAGTTTTGAGTAATAAAAAAATTTTAAAAACCGTAAAAATTCTAAGGATAATCAGTGTCCGGAGGGGAAATCGCGAGGGTGGTTCGGCGATTACTTTGATTTGTTTATTGCTGTGTCAGCAGAAATTAAACCAGCCATTTATTCACCTCAACGAAGTCGGAAAAGGAACGTTGATTTTTATGCTGCCCGTCGGCTTTTCTTTGGCTTCATTTCCAGTTTAATTCTCTGGCCGACTCGCTTGTCTAATTAATGCTTGAAATTAAAGTTTTATTTGATTAATTAGAATATTCCATTCTCTTTCGGGTTTCCTAAAGCTTTCGCTGATAGCCACCGCCCTTTGCCTTTCACAAAGCCCAAACAACTTTCATATTCCCTTCTCCGCATGCCCCACAATTCCCACGCATCTCGTCGAAGAACTCTATGATAAATAAACAATTTCCGAAAATAAGCAACTCAAACAAAGATTGTTAGCGTCGTCCAATTCGTTGTCAATCCAATTGCCGGCCGTGTGCCGCTGTCACGTTGACTGGCTTCCTCAGTAGACGCCGAGGAGGAGGAGATTTGCCTGCGGGGCTGCCAAGCAAGCAACCGCGACTTGAAAGACCCGCACGCTAATAACTTTGAGTCTGACGTTTGAAAATTAATGACAGACAAAATCATTTTAGCCAACTTAAATTACCAAAAGAGGAAGAGGCCCGGCGAGCGACCTCAGCGGTGACGGCAGAAGGGCAGACACTTAAATTTTGGACAAACATTAATAAATTTAGGGCCCAGGGGGCGGGGGGTGGGTCGGGTAGGAGCACTCAGATCGCGTTGCATGCATAATTTGCTGGGACCGTCAAACGGTTTCCACTAAAACTTTTCACGACGACTACCGTTGGCTGGCCGTGGGTTTTCCTACTATTTTTGCACCCTAGAAAGCCCCACAAAGTCAATGCAGCACGGCCAGCGGAGTTTGGGAGAATGAATTTGAAATGGAGACGACATGAAAAACCTTTTATCTAAAAGTGCTTCACGTCTGTCCGCCCTGTCCAGCCATCCATCTCGGCGACTGGCGGCGGCTGCTCTGTCCTCCTGTCTCCGGCCATTTGACCGAAACTACCAAAGACGATGTCTGTATTAGCGCTGGAAATTAACCACACAAAAGAAGCCAACCACCACCAGCAGCGGCTGCAACCAAGCGGCCGAAAATACCGCTGCTCCCGCCGCCGCCGCCGCCGCTAATTTAGCTACCAACATTCGACGGCGGTTTCGGCGGCTGCGCATGCGTTGATCTACCCGCATGACTGCGGGGCAGCGGGGTGCGTGTACCTGCCCCTGCCGCTGGTATCGTCTTTTGATAGAAAAATTTGTGGCCCGTCACCGCTGCGGCCGTTGCTGCCCGTCGCTGCCGCCTGACGATGATGGCTAATTAGTTGCAAGTTTTCCTCGGCCGCCGCCAACAAGTGTCCGGGGTAGCCGCCTTCGCCGCACGCTAAGTGGCCCTTTAGGCCAGGGGACGGTCGTCATTACCGAGATATGAAATGTGGACGCCGTCGATGGCATAGACGGGGGGTAATTTCATCTAACGCCAACGGTCCATTGACCAAGGCACCCCAAAGCCCCAAATGTCTTCATTTTCTCGGCCTCTGATAAGCCGAGAATTTTTCGGGGCCACGATTTGAATGAAAAACAAAAAGAGACCCACACTTTCAACTAATGTTGGTCTGTCTGACGGTCGCTAGGTCGACTGGTCGGTGCGTCGTCTTCCATTGTTTTGAAGGGGGGCTTTTTGTGTTGTGTTCTCTGGGTTTTTTGTAGCCCGTTAACGGCCACTATTTTCGCCATTGTTGCCGTGGCTTTGCGGTCACTCTGCGGTCTTTGGGTCTGTTCTATGCTCCTGGCAATTACGGGTGAAAATTGGTGTACATTTAATGGCGAAAAAAAAACACAGAAACAAAATCCATTGGCCGCCCCAGACTTGTATGTGGGTAGCTTTAGTTTTCGGTCAATGGCAGCGGTGGCAGCGTTGGCGGCAACCGCAATTTAATTGGCCTAATAAAAGTGGAAAAATTTTAATGCCAATGTGCACACATTTGGGCACCAATCGGCATTAATCAGTGGCCAGAAGAACCGCAACAGCAGCACAAAGCCCGCATTATCGATTTTAGTCCAGATTAAAACCTTTACCACCAGCCTGCCATCAGGTAGGCTCAGGGCGCTAGAAATCTATGAAATTTACCCTTTTTACCATATGAAATTTTAGACCCTTTCCTTTTTCTGAAATTTAATCAACGGAAGGACTCTTCACTGCCTTGGCACCTTTTTCTTTAATCTTATAACGTTTATCTTATCTTAAATATTTTACCCCTTCCCACTTCTGATGAGGGTATGAAGGCATTAAAATTTAATTTAAATTCAATGGAGAGCAGCACAACTGCCAATTCTTGCTATACAAGTATCTTTACCCCAAACTCTACAGGGCGCTATAAATCTATGAAATTTACCCTTTTCACCATATGAAAAATGTACCCCTTTCTTTTTCTGATGAATACACAAAAAATTAATCAACCGAAGAAGTCTTCACTGCCTTGGCACCTTTTCTTTAATCTTATAACGTTTATCTTATCTGATATTAAATATTTTACCCCTTCCCACTTCTGATGAGGGTATGAAAGCATTAAAATTTAATTTAAATTCAATGGAGAGCAGCAGAACTACCACTACACCTTTTTCTTTACTCTTATCCTTTTCTTTAAGGGGGCAGTGTGGGAAAAGTTTATAAAGTAAAAGCAATTTGGGTTTTTTTTTGGGTGTTCCATGAAATTGAGTCTCCTTTGTACCGTTAATTAGCCGCAAGCCCTCGCCACTAAACTCTCACCCGGAACCTGATTTACACACCCCAAAGTAATGAAATTCTCTGGGAATTAAACCGCCTCCTTAATTTAGCCACCACCAATACGGCCAGAGCCTGGCAAACAGCAGCAGCTCCTTCCGTGTTACCCGACTGTCTATTTGTTTTAATTTTAGTCAGCCGAAAGCCGCAAAGTCGCACTCACACCTCCAGGACACACAAGGGTCCAAAACCTTAGGCAAATGACGCGTGAAATTCAATACACTTGCCGTCGGGGCGAATGGCCTGTCCGGGGCTTGGGCAGGGCTGTCAGTGTAAACACACAAACCTCAAACAGGATCAAGTGTATGCCGGCATCAAGGATACCCAAGCGGATGGACCGACCGCGAGTCGGGTCGAGGGGGTCGGCTCCGCCCAAGCATTTCTTGAGTCGGAGTTTCGGTTTATCTGGCGATGGCGATGGTGCGATGTGTGAAAAGGCATCAAATGGCGTTAAAAATGTTTAACTACGTAAAAACAAACACAGACGGAGAATTCAGGCATAAATAAACCGACCCCGACACGTAGAAGAAAAGAAAACCCCCCGAAGACGCTCAAGTCCATCGTCGCGCTGACAATGCCGGGCCACTGACGACGACGATGGCAAGTAACCCCGAAAAGGGCCGGGCCTGCAATAAATTCCATGGATTGTGTCGCCACCGAGTTTTGTATGACAAGTCCCGGGGAGTGTTTTGTTGTCGCGGTCTTCGTATTGTTTAAGCATTTGTATGACTTCTGCCCGCAGCCGTCCTCGGTTTACTCTCTACTCCTGGACATTGGCACTCACCTGCCTGCCACCAGCCACCAGCCGCCAGCAGCGGCTGTCGTGCCAAGTTTCCCGCATGTCACACCTAAAAGCCGCAGCAGCCGCTGACAAGCGCGCCGCCGCTGGCCCGCTCGAGTGTGAAGCGGAAACCAAACAAAAGCGGCCTCAAAAAACACCAAGTGCCCAAGTGCCCAACTGCACAGGTACCCACAGGAAGAGCCAGGCAGCTAGGCGAATTTCAATATCATCAGATTCTCAGGCCGATTCTCAAAACGAATCTCCTCAATCTCCAGATAGCTTCCCCCCAACCCGCCGAACTCCCCCACATTCCAACAGCTGGCTGTCCTGTACGATTTTCTCGGCCCCTCCTCAGTTTGCTTTTGTCATAAAAAAACACAACCAGCAGCCGGACGGGGGGGACTGACAAAAGCAAACTGCTGTGAAAAATGAAATTGTCTTTTATGCGAGTGGCCGGTCGGCAAGTACCTTTTTTCACACCTTGCGAAGCTTAGAAGCGGCCCCCGTCAAACTATCTCAATTTTGCCGGCCGTACGCCCGCCCGCCCTCTTTGGCCGGGGAGCAGGCGTTTTTATTTGAGTTGTCGCTGCTTACTTAACAACTTGTCGCCTCGGCCTGGGCCCCGCCTCGGTGGCCCTCTTTTTCGGCCCTTTCGGCATAAAAAGCGGGCAAGAACAACAAACGATAAAAAAAGGAACTGCTGCTGCATGTCCTTCGGGCAGGAAAAAAAGTTGACACGGGCGCTTCGTTTTTATGGGCGCCTCAATCTGCCGGTCGGTCGGTTGACTACAAATTTGCGCTTCGTTCGCTTTTGGCCAAGTTTCGAGGGCGTTTTGAAGGGTCCTCAAGTCCGGTGATGGAACCTAATTTTTTGGCACGCGCTGAGCGTTTTCTTTCTTTTTCTTTCTCTTTTTTTATATGATTAAATTTGCATGCATTTGGGTGAAAAACTCGGAGCAATGGGAAGATAAGACTACCGAGTAAGAGATGAAAATCAATTCAATTTTAGAGAAGCTGGAAGCTTGAGATTTTGTTAGCCGCTTTGTCGGCAAAGGTTTCCCAGGACTCGTACCTGTGGGCCGGCCACAAAGCGAATACCAATCACTTCTTAAGCTGTTGGCAAACTTTCACTTCCTGGCTGGTCACCCAATTCCCAAAGGGAGCGAAGGGTTGGCCAGCAACAAAGGCGATCAACGCCAGAAGTTAGCCAGCCAAAGCCATGCAATCTTTCCTTTGGGGCCTGCGAGAAGTTGAAAAAGTTCCGGTATTAAGTCCATTTAACCCGCCATTGAACTTTACGCCTCAACGGACGGCTAATGTCACAAATAAAGAGACGAGTGCGGGGGAAGCGGGGGCGGCCACGAAAAAGAGTGTGAAAAAATAGTAAAAAAAAATCTCACAAAAAAACTACAAAACTTACAAGTTCTTGAAAAGTTTCGGCCAACAAGAGCTGGGAAAACCGAGAAAATGGCCAAATGGAAAATGAAACGGAAAACTTTGTGGCAACATTTACCAAGAATAGAAAAAAAAAACTGAAGGAGGGAAAAAAATAATAAAATTCCGCTTTTGTCTGTGGGAAAACTAAAAAAGTTTTCCTTGTGGCGGCGACAATTTTCATGAAATTTGTAATGTCCTTTCCCCCACTCAGCTCCGCCCAGGAGCTGTTGTGCAGGACACACAAACTAAAAAGAAAATCGAAGCAACTTTCAGACCAAACCATTTGTACTATAAGCTGATCTATTGTTGTTTCCCTTACTACTATTTTTGTGCGGTTAACGCTCGACTACATTTTTCCCCCTTTAAAAAAAAAGCAGATGCACACGACGGACGACAAAGCTCAGCGGGTATTATAATTGGGCTCCTGTTATCGGGGCATTTGGATGCTCCCTGGGAAAATTATGGTTAAAGATGCTTTGGGTTGGAAATAGGATTTGATTACAGATGAGATTATTTGTTTATTGATCTGCTTCTTTAAGCAAAGCTTATAATTCTGTGCGTAATCAACGACTGCAAGTCTCGGATTGCCATTGTCCTTTTCCCCATAGAGATTTTCTTGGCCCAGGCCAACTTGTATGCGAATTGCCTTCCTTCCCCGCGTAACACAGTTGGCAAACACAACTAACTATTATCGCAAGATAAATGCCAGAGCCACATAACTAAGACTCACCAGGATGCGAGCCAGATGTGCAACGCAGCTAGCAAGAAAAGAAAAAATGGCTAAGCCGTCGCCTGGCAAGGAAGCGAAAAAGTTCCCGGGCAGCAGAGCTGGTGGGCGGTGGCGGTTGTGGTGGCATCTCCGGCATCCTTGGCATCGGCCGGAGTGCAGCATAACGGGCACAGCGTCTTGGAATTTTAATAGAGCGAATTTCAGTGCAAAAATGCGCAAATAAAACGAAAAAGACGACGACGACGACGATGGCGGCGAAGGCAAAGGAACGCAACATCCGGCTGGAATGATAATGAAGGTGGCTTTGGCTGGGATGTCCTTCCTGTTCGCTGGTCTTTTTTGTATTCAGCACTTTGGTAATAAAACTTCAAAATGAAGTTTAGGAACCTTTTTAAATGCCTTTTTAGCCGGCTGTCGGGCATCCACCGGCGCTCATAGGTCTACTCACGCACTTGTTATGCGCCGAACGACAGCGACAAAGACGCCATAATAATGATTACGCCCACAGTGCCCAGGCCACACGCCCACACACAGGACTCGCCGAATCGCCGGCTCGCCTCGCGTCTCGCCATTTGCGTGGGACAGACGGATGATAATGGCAGACGTGGGGGCGAGTCCATCTTCGTCTTTTTGGACGAGGCAAAAAAAAAAAAAACAAAAAAAAAAATGCTAAATGGCCCCCAAGGACTTTGGCAACGCGTTTTTATTTTTATTTCTCTTTTGTTTGTGAGCCAGGCAGCTTTTTTCAAATTTACGATTATGATTATTACAAGTCAACATTTTTCTTATTCCCCAGCCTTGAGATCCGAGGGCAAAGGTGGCGGTGCTGGGGAAAGCTGCGAGGGCGGCAGCAAAACTTCCATCCGCCGCTCCATAGGGCATAATAAACAAAAGATAAGGGCCCACGAATTACATAATAAACTAAAAGTCAACTGGAGTTTTCCGTTTTCCCGAAAGCCCAAGAATTCTGTTGCATGGAATTCAGACACCCGAAACTTTGCTTACCTTCCACTGAGAGGGCCCTCGAGCAATTTGGGGCCGCCTTACGCAGCTTGGCGGCGGGGGAAATTTTTGTTACTTGTTTTCAAAAAAAGAAAATACTCGTACAATTTTTTACCTTTCCCGACACTCGACGAACTTTCCGCCTCACTTTGCCGGCCGCCCATCCAACTGATGGACACACCTTCATTCCAGGCCGCACGGTGCCCCTTGCCCTCGGCCCCTGGCGGCGTTGCGGGCTTATCAACTTGGGCGCATCAAATTCAGAAAAATACCGCAGAGAACAGCCAGTCAAATCATGAAAGCATGACGACGAGTAATTTCAGAAAAGAACTGAGAAACTGGGGAGGCAGCCAGCCAGCAGCCCTACAAATATCGAATGGGAGAAAGAAAAACTTTGGACCAGCGCACAAGAAGAAGAAAATTTGACTACCACTCAGGGGCAGCCAATTTGGGAATCCCCCCCCGTCCCCTCGACTGACTATCTGGCCCGGCCAAATGATTAATGATAAGTATAAGCTGCTGGCTGGCCCACCAGCTGTTGAAGAATCTGTGCCATTTGGTTTGACTTCAATTGAAAATTGAAAACTGAAAATGTTATTTTTCAACTTGAACTTTGATTGCTCCCTTGCCCAGCCGACGAAGGATCGATTGGGCAGCCCGAAAGATTTCTGCTTTCTTTGTTCTAATCACTTTGTCATTGTCGTCTTCACTGAGCTCTAAAATGCTCCATGTCAATCAGAGAGGCTCTAGACCCGATCATATGTGGGGAACAACTGTAGGGAACTTCAAGTGGAGATTCGTGGAATTGCCTCTGACCTGATCTCTTTAATGCACCGCCAAATGCTTGTTAATTTCCACTGGCAGCTTTATTACAGTCAAAAGAACAAGGCATCCTCGCATATTTTCCGCCTGGAGCCCTTCGGATCGAAGAGTTCGCCGGTGTTGCACTCGCTAAACTTCACCTGTCGAAAAGCTGACAGAAAATGCTACGAACAGCGGCAAGGAAAATTGAATTTTCGCTTACGTTTCTGGCCGATGAATCGCTGCCGCTGGTTCAGCATTGTGAGGGCGCATTTATTGCCAAAGACCTGATAGCAGGTGCCATTAAAGCCGCAAACGGGAAGAAATAAATTCGCACAACCCTTCACCTTGCCGGGCGGGGCCAGGGAAAGTGCTACTACAAAGGGGGGAAAATTTGAATTTTGTCACGTGAAAATAACGAAAACTCACCGAACAACAAAGCCGAATGCAGCAAGGGGAACGGAGCCGAGCTCATAATCGAGGCAAATTGAGATGATAAATGAGGAAATGCGCCGGGAACAGGGTAATGTGGGGAAACAAAAGAGCAATCCAAGCATCAAATGGAAATAATCGGAAATTTTCTGGTAAATAAATTGCATTGAGCTGCGAGTCCCAATTGAGAAGGTGAGACGAATTGCCTGCCATCTCCCCAACCAAACAAAACGTTATTTTGATAGAACACTTAACCCCCACACTCACAGTTTCTCAACTGGTATTTTTAAAGAACCAATAAAATGAGAGAGAATGAAAGATTGAAATTTGGTTCCCAAACAATTAAAGTTTTGGAACCTTAAAAATCTTTCACCTTATTCAGATTACTGACAAATCCTAAATTCTTGGAGTCCAATTGGAACTCGTAACCTTTCTAATTTCACTTCCCTGTGACTTAAATTCCTTGAACTCACCTGGTTGAATGTCAATTAGTCGGCAGATTGGGAAAGCTAAGTTTTCCCCCGTTTCAGTGTCTCTTTGTTCTTAATCCTTAGAAAGCTCAGAATGCAGCGCACAAAAAAAAAGAAACCGAATTGAATGGTTGCAAGGATAACGGTAATTAGACCTCGACCGGCTTGATGGCGGTTTGGGCAGGGGGCGCGTTTGGTGACACTTTGTAGAATTTTCACACACACACACGCACACACACAACTGCACCGTGCTAATTCTTGATGCTTCTTTTGCTCACTTGTGTTGTTGTTTGGCTCTTCTTGGTTTTCCTTAAATGTTTGGACAGCCACTAAGGCCTCCTTGGCTGCCCGGCTGGTGGGACCGAACGACCGACCCAGCGACCGACCGACGGACCCGCCGACTTGGCGTTGCTGTTTTTGTTCACTTTACTCCACTGCGTTGTTTTTGTTGTTGTTTGTGGCGCTTCGACCGAAGCTTTGCGGTGCGGTCTTTTCCGCAGAAAAAAGTTGCCGTCGTCGAGCAGGTTGGCCCCCAGTCCGGCCACCGTCGTCGTCGTCTCGAGAGATGCACACCCGGTCGCTCGGTCAGGCGAGGCCGGGCGGACGGTTGGACGGTTGGACAGCGAACAGTTGGGCGGATGGACAGAGACGCGGCAATGTAGCTGCAATCTGTTTGTGTTTGTGGCACTAAATCAGTGAACCAAGACGCGCCTCAGCCCCGATTTGTTTATACTACGCGGCTGCCGACCAGACGATCCGCTGGAAAATTCTTGTTGCCTCATTTGCCACTTCCACTATATTTTCTCTTGGCCTCGGCTGATTGCTAATTTGTACAAATCAGCAGCCTCTCTCTCACACACACACACACACGTGTACACCCGCGCGTACAACTTAATTGGCACGAAAGGGGATCGGCCGCAGCTCCACTTGTGGGTGACCGACGCACACTCCCGCGATTATGACAAAGACACCGCAGGGCACGCGCTCATAGACCAATTCACGTTGTTGCTGCTGCTGTCGGTTGTTTGTTGCCTCCGATTTTTTTGGGATCAAAACATCCGCGCGCTGCACGCTTGCTTTGCAACGATTCGAACCGGTCTCAAGTACTGAATGAGACGCTCTGGGAACAGGTCCGTTGAGGCTACAAAACTGTTGTGGCCCGGCCGTGGAACGAGTGGCAAATGAAACATTCGACTGCGGGTTGTTGTGAGTTGGAAAAACGAGTCATTTGAATGAGGGGAATTCGGGTTGGTTGAGTGAAACAAACTCACTTGGAGTTGACTCAGGTCAGGTGTTTTTTTTTGACTCTAATTATGAATGATTTATGTGGGTCGTTGGTGCATTACATTTTTCGTTGATTTCTTCACAGAGAAAGTACTCACACACAGAAAGACAAACAGGCAGACGGACAAATAGACAGACTTTCGACTGCAACTGCAACTGAAATGGCCTGGGAGCGAGTCTGCCCAAAATTGAAATAAATATTCATATGCTCTTCGCCAGTTAAGTCCTCGCCAGACAACCTAGCAAAAAAGGAGCCCACACAAAAGCCCCAAATAAAAAGTAGAAAGCTAAAAACACCGATAATTTTATACTCTACAAAAATAGTTTGATTTGCTTGTCTGAGAATCAAAAATTATAAGGAGGGAAAAGAGCTATTTTCTGAAACATTTATAGGGAGTTTAGGACCTTTCAGTTTCTCTCTGATTCGATTAAGCTTAAATATAAAATTCTGACACAATTTTAAGGACTTGGGGATTGGCAAATTCTCTCTGATTCGATTAAGCTTAAATATAAATTTATATACCCTCCGAATTTCAACTGTTAAGAGAGGAAGATTTCTTGTGATTGGACAAACGGTGAGAGATAGGCAAAAAAGTCGATTGGGTTTATATTTTGTCCCACTTCAGACCTTTTACACCTTTTTATGGCCTTCTGCACCTTTTGTTGATCAAGGATCCCCTTTAAATGCATTCGAATTGCATAATTTCCAACTTTAAAGGGACAGAGTATGAAAGCGCCCACGAACATTCGGCAAGGACAAAGGTGACGGGGACAATGGCGATGCGAGCGAGCTGTGAGCGGAAGTGGCCACTACGGGTGGAAAATTGTTGCCACGCTTAATCCTTTTAGGTCGCTGGCTTTAAATTATCAGGACAAAGGACACGGCATTAAGTGCCACAGCAGACGGAGGACACCAGCCGTCCACCATGGACACTGAATGGACCTGTGGTCACCGGTAGACGCGGGCCGGGATGGCTCCTGGCGTGGACAGTTCTCTCGGTAAATAAAACGCGCACTGACCGTAACCAAATCACCAGAGCGCGTTTTTCACGGTGACTCACCGGCTCACCCTGTCTGCCCGCCAGAAGGCGACTGCTGGTGGTGGCTTGGCAGTTGGAAGGGAAGGGATTGCATCCACCTGCTTTGTTATGCGATTTTTGGGCGCTCTTGTCTCACCGGCGATATTTCATGGCAGAACTGCGGTTACATTTGGCGGACTTAAGCTGCCCAAAAGGGGAGAGGGAGGAATGGAAGACATCGAGGCTGTAGAATAAAAAGGCAGTGCTGGTTGGGGCTGCTTATTTGCTTTTGAAATTAAAACCGAGCAGAAAAGAACACGCAAGAGGAGAAATCTAAAAAATAGACAATTTGGGGACGAGTTCCCCAGATTAAAAGCTCTTTAAAGTTGGGATTAGTAAAGTATTCAACGCCTTCATTTCCAAATTATTCAAAAGACTATCCAAAAATTCATAATACTCTTCCTGTTGTCTGTTCGATTTGCCTGACACTCAAAGTCATTGGAAATCCCATCGAAATTCCAACTCAAATGTGACCACATCGCCATTGAATAAGCGCGCCTGTCCAGCCGCGGGGACTTCAGTTTGTTGGCCCGCCGCCAGTGGGACAAGTTCAATGCCATTGATGGCAGTGAATCGCACACCGACTGACAGCTCTGACATCGGAGTGGGCCCAATGGAGAAGCAGTGCAGCCTCCACTGGCGTTGGCGCTGATGTAACGCGGCTAAGAGGTGAATGATTTATGAGAAATTGGGCTACATTCTGGCAGACAGATAGGCAGGCCTAGAATCACCGCCAGGCTGGGCGCCTTGGACACGACAAACAATCGACATTTGATGGATGCCTGCATTTCTGCATTCAAATGCAAGATGCGTTGGCCCTCCATAAATTTGACAGCCTGCGCGGGAGGATGATGTCGGCCAGTTTGTCTGTTATTGATAATCAGGCCGGGAGAGAGGGACATTGAGTGGCCAATAAGATGATGCCAATAAAGTTGGGCATTCAAAATTAATTAGTCAATTAATAAACATCACTTTCTAAGGCACACGATGCCCTCCAACTCTCCCCCTGCTGCGGCCCCTGAACAGCTCCTGTCTGCTTCCGACTGTGCGATAATCAGATACCGGCGGCAGCTTCTTCACCAGGACCCAAGCCGAGACTGAGACCGAGACCGACACCGAGACCGAGACCTGGACCTTTAGCTTTGATTATGTATTAGCTTGGTCATTGCCAGGGCAGTTGGTTGGCTTTTCCCTAAACTGAAAGGAGTGTGGCGGCAAGCGAGCCAACCAGCTTATTGCGCTAACTGCAAACAAACTTCTCTATTATTGATTTATACCTTTCAACGATTCTCTGTATTTATCATGAGTGCAGCGGCCATTTATCATTAATAATGCGGCCGGGCCTGAGCTCGCCAGCACGATGCTGGTAAAAATGGTAGCCCCGACTCGGCTGCCCCGAAGCGTTTGCGGCGGCGGCGCGGCTGCGTTCTGGGGCAGCTGCTCCTTCACGGGGCACCCCCGTTGAGCGGGCCCAGCAGAGCTGGCGGTTCGTCTCGTACCCGCGCCGTTAGTGTGCGATCATTTTCCGTACATCATTTCTATGTTGTATTTATTGCCGCGGATTCAACGGCGGTGCAATGATCATCGCCCCGGCACTCTGCCGTCTCCTTTGTCACATCCGCCTCTTGGCCGTCCGGCACTGAATTCAATGCAAAAGTTCAGCGTTGCTGCTGCCGCTGTTGCTGGTGGGGCCCTGCATCGACGTACGACGTGGAGGACTTCGATGGCCATAGCCATGGTGATGGCAACGGCGGCAAAATCCATTTTAGGAAGGTGATCTGTGGGATTGTGCTAATGTCAAATCAAGCTGTGCCCCCTTGTTATTTAGTCAGCTCAGTCTTCAGCCCAAGGAAGAAGCTGCCTGCCCGTTGCTCCCGGACAATCGCAATCGCCCAACAGCAGCAGCAGCCTTGGCGACAGCCACTCGAGCCATCCAGTGGGCTAAACTCCATGTTGATTTTATTGTAAATTGCATTAAAAGATTGGATATAAAGAATTTTATTTATCACCTAAGTTGTTAGGGAAAACGCTGTTGGAGACAAAAAAAAAAAAAACCCAGTGCGCTTTACTCGTTCGATCGTTCTTCGATCTCCATTCTCGTAGTTGGTCCTTCGGTTGCTTTGGGTCTATTGTCGTAGATGGTGGCGGCTGTCAGGCGCTCAAGGTCTTTGGCTGTCCAGCCTCCCCTGCACCCACCAACCAGACGTCTGTGCTCTGTGTGTGTGTGTGTGTGTGGCAGGCGAAGGTGTTGGGTGCACGCTTTTTTGTTTTGCATGATTGCACTTTTTATTGAATTTTATTGTCTCATATGTTGTGGGCATGTTGCTCTTGTGGTTGTCGTTGTTCTTTGCTCTTTGCCAAATTTGTAAAAGGTTGTGGTAATGGAATTTGCTCGCAATTGAACTAGGGCCACGCAAGGGAAGCGACAAAATAAAA
>JBAMCP010001087.1:0-10262 GCA_037075105.1 Lissocephala sabroskyi | reverse complement strand
GGGGTGCGCGGATCTTTTGTTCTCCATCCGGGAGACTCATCACCTGAGAGCAACTTGGGGCGCAAATGTTGTGACAACTTCGGGCCGCTTGAAAATTTCCTCAAGTGGCCCCTCCTAAACCCTTGAATGCCTTTTGAGAAAGCAAATTCGCAGACAAATAAATCAAGGCACCTACGATTTCCGAAGCGTGGCTCGCTGGCTGGTCCGCCGGTTGGTAGCTATTGTGTCTGCCTGGTTGGCCTGTCCGGCTGTGGGCCATTTCTTTGGGGCCGGTGCTTCAAGTCCGACGCGACGACGGTGGTTCTTTTTCGTCGATTTTCAAAATGGCACACACATGCTCACGGCCATGGCATACACACTCGCCGGCTTTGTACAATGCAATTGTTAACAAGCAAAGTTATGCGAAAATATCGAACCAGCGAACGAAGACGCGGCCGACCGTGGACCCCACGGAAGAGGGGGACAACTTCAAAGGACTGAGCCAAAGACCCTTTCTTAAAATCTAGCCAGGCAGGAAGGCAATGCAAGAGAACGAGGGACAGAGAGAGTGAGTGATGCGAGAAGTGAGACGGGGCGAGGTCACTGACGGCTCAAGTGGCCCGAGGACAAGAGGAGCCCGGATACTGGCCAGGCGTCGGGGCATTAAATCTTTGCATTCGACGGGATTTGGGTGCGCGCAATGAAAACAAACCAACTGCCCAGTGAACATGACAAAGGATGTGCAGGCGGGACCGACCGACCAACTGACCGACCGACGCGCCAACGTGTAGTCCAAGGTGTTTAACAAACAGCAAAACAAACAATTGTTAAACGCGCTAGCAACAACAACAACAATAAGCAGAGCCGAGGACGGCTGGCCGAAAGGGCGGGTCCGCTCGCACGCCCCAGAAAGGCGGCGGCGGCATCCAATGGCCTCAAAAACCAAAATCCAAGGAGTGACCCGTTGCACGCGTTGCTGGCGGCAGTGGCAGTGGCAGAGCCAGCCGACCGGCGGGTGTCATTTGGGGTCGCTGGATCGAAAGGCAAAAGCATCGAAGCAACTTGGCTGCTGCTGCTGCTGTCGCATTTTATCAGCGATAAAGAATCTGAGACAAGGCACAAATAACCCACAAAAATAAATACAACCAGCCAAACGAAGCAACCGGCCTCGGTCTGCATTTTTATGCGGAAACACAAATTGAAATTCAATACGAAAGCGAAACAAAAGTGCGCGGACCCAGCCCCAAAACATCCCATCCCCATGGATTAAATTGGCTTTCGGAAATAAATAAAAAAAAAAACCACAACCATCTCTCCCTCTGCCCTCCGCGATGTGTGAGAAAAGCCAAAACAAACGGATGACACGGTCAGCAACGGCCCAGAAGGCGCTTTCAAAAAATAACTGCCAAAAGCACGCCCATTTTTTGGCCGGCTAAGGGATTCGACCCAGAAGTCAACGGGTTTAATTTCGCAGTCTCAGTTGCCGGCCAGCTGATAACTCGTTGGTGTGGCAGGCGCTTAAGGCGGGTTGGCTGCCTGATTGCTAACAAGTGTTGGCAGTTTAATTGACTTTGGGAACTCAAGGAGCAATCAGAAATGCCGACTCCCTGCCACGCATATCCTGTCCAGTCCGTCTGCCCCGTCCGCCCATCTCGCCTGTCAGCTGTCGTCGACCGGCAAGTGTCCTACTTTGGCGCACGCATGTCTCACTTCCTGCCCAGGCAAATTGAATGTCTGTCACTGATGATTACAGCAACTGTCAATTTTGCCCCACACCTCCTCAATTGCCTGCTCGCCCCATCCTTGAGTCATTGACGCAACTACTCATCGTCCTCGTCGGCTGCTCTCGCCGTTGGCTGGCAGTTTCTATGGCGCTAATATGACAATAATAGACGACCTGGGTTTTCGTTGTTATTGCCCCCGTCGCGCCGCACCCTTCCATTGCTGGCTTTGCTGGCTTTGTTGTCTCCTGGCAAAAGCTTGCAATTGTCACGTCAATCAAGCAGCAAAGCTCCTGCAGCACCCGCAATGCGTTACAACCTGAGGAAAGGCATCAAAAATTCAGGTGTTTTCAATATGAATCCATCGTCGAATTAGTTTGAAATCTCTTCAAAGCATTCTGATGGAATCAAAAGATCCTTAAATAGCAATTTGAATTCTTGAAATCTCGAGGATCAAAAAACTTTAAAGATCTACAAATTATCTTCTAAACTTTCTCTCCTTTACTGGTTGACTTTTGATCGATTCGAGGAATTCTTTGATAAATCAAGAGACCTAAAAGCCTTTCATATTCTGGAGGAAAATTTAAATATTTAATAGCACGCTTACAACTTCCGAAATCTGTTATAAAGTGGAGTCTTTATTACCTTGAAATTCAGTTCCTTGTTGTATAGAACAAGTTCCCTAAAATGATCTGAGCGTTTTCTGTTTGAGTGCGTCGACTTTCTTTGGGTCTCCAATCGATCTTCTCATAATTCTTGATCTCAGCAACTACCGGTTGAATGTGGTGAGCTGGCGATTAATTGAGTTTTAGCATTTTATTAGGCCAAGCGGTTGGTCGTCGTAACTTTCCGGTTACTCGAAGCTAAAATTATGGCTACTGATTATGTCGGCGCGCGATCGAGCCAAGGAAGTTGCCGACGACGACGACGATGGGACCCGGCCGGGAGAACCTGATCTAACAGTGTTATAAATGATCTTATTAGCTCTTTTGAAGCAAGACATTCCAAAGATCATTTTTCAGCAGCCCCTTCGCGCGGCAACGCCAGACCAAAACTTCAAGCACGGCAAAGGAAACCAGGAGATTGCGTGGCAGCGGCAACGGCAGCGGCGGCGGTTGCAATTAATCATCGCACGCCTAGCGCCGCACCGTCTGCCCGGCCCGGCCAGCCGGATTGTCCGGCCTGGCTAGAGATGCATATTTGAGAGAATCTGCAAATCATACAGACCGGCTGACCGGCCGACTCGATCGATCTTCGCTCGCAAAACGCCCCCAGTGCCCGACCCGGGCCGGCAGCAGCCTCTCAACCACAGCCGCCCCCAGCTGGGCTTGTTCGATTTTGGTTTGATCGCTGATCGCATTCCTTGATAGTCCTCCGAAAGATGTGCCGGCAACGTCGTTCTCGTGACCCCCCCGTCCTGCCAGTGTCAGACTCTTGAGGGTGGGCAGGAGGTTGCTCCTGCGCGTTTCCTTAATAATTAATTAATGTAATTGGCCTGTCGTTGTTGCTGCGATAATCATCGCATCAAGATTATGGTCCTGAGATTTTGAATTCAATTTTTGAATTGCCCTCGACTGGTTGGCTTTGCGGGCTGCCCTCCGACTGCGGCCACTTAATGAATTGCGGGTTTTTTCGGCACTCATTTAATCCGCTGGTCGTGTCGATGGGATGATAATTTGGCCCGATGATCGATGGCCGCGAGAATGAGCGATAATGGCGATGCTATCGATAAGCCGAACTGCCAATCGCTATCGTTGAAAAGTGAATGGTCCTTTTGGTTGTCGCAACATTCCTGGCCATCGAAAATCAAATGCCACAGCCGAGGTCACTGCGACTGTCAACGCTCATAACCATAAATTTCACGCACCCAAAAATACAGAAAAGTATAAAAATCTCAAGACAATAGCACCAATTTTCAGTTAGAAACCTCAACATTAAACTGCCATATGCATTCAATTGAATGGTGGGCCAGGCAAATCTCAGCCAAATGGAATGCGGTGGGATTTCTACGCAGGTCGAGGCGGTCGTGCCGCCCGGCCAAATATAGAAAATCGCCTGGCTTGGTCCCAAAGCTCTTGGAGTCTAGACAATACGCACAATTCTCGGCCAAACCGCCAACCCGGTGGCCACAGCTGACCAAACTTGGCCATCGACTCGGAATACTTTTGGCTCTGTTTTTGTGGCTAAAACTTTGACTCCCGGCTCTGCGAAATGGGCCATGCAACTGTCAATTGCAGAGCGAGGACGCTTACAGTTAAAAGCCTTTTGTGGTCCCTGAAGTCGCACGCCACCGCTGCCCAGATAGCCTCCCCGATAGACCGACCGACCGGGCCATTAGATTTGCAGGCCTTAATACCGGGAAGCATATCGCCAGGCCAGGCTTATGAATACATTAGAAGCAGCAAACAATTCATAGTTAGCCAGCAGCTAAATGGCTGGGCCTGGGGTTGGGGTTGGGCCGGGCCCTCGGCATTCCTGGCAATCAGCAATTGCATCGATTTGGGTTCAATGCGCCCCAACCAGCCGACCATTCCGTCGTTTGTCGTCCGTCTCTGTCGGCAATAATAATTCTTCCCAGCCAAGAAGCCTAAGCCGTCGAGCAGGGCACTTCCTTTGTCCACCACCACCAACTGCACATTTATGCATTTTCAATGAACAATTTTTATGCAAAAAGTGAACAAGTTGCACAATTTACTCATGTTAAGTCGACCAGGCTGGCGGCCCCTGCCCGACTCGACACAGCCTGGCAATTGTTGCTCTATAAAAACCCGCTGGCCGCAAAAGGGGGAGGCAGGCGACTTTGGCTTGTCATTGGGGGATTAGTCTGGTCAAGAGACCTTGCCCGGGGCCATTGAATGCGCTGGACGGGGTTGTGACTCCCTGAGCCCCGCTGCTGGTATCAGGTGCGCGACGACGACGACAACGACAATCGGCGTCACGAGGGATCCGATTTAGAATCGGAATTGGAATCGGGGCGCTGCCGCGGCTGCTGCACCTTTCGAGTTGCCGTCGTCGGCAGGCAACGCACTTCATTTGAATTTCATAATTTCTTTGTTAGCTCCAATTTATGGTCACGGTTTGCTGGCCAATTTATGGTCATAAGTCGGCGCCCTTCTCCTCCGCTCTCCGCTGCGGGCTGTGCTGGAAAAACAAAAGACCTTAACTAAATTGACGATTGCGATAGGAAATGGAAATGCATACCAACATAATTTCTCGTATGGCTTAAATCGTTTTCGACTCTTTTTTTGTGTGTTGATCGGGGAAATTATAATACATAAATATTAATGGTTGGTTAGCCGGGCCATGCTGGCCTGCAGTGGAGCCTCTTGGCTGCGGGCCTCGGAGTCGCCGGCACGTGGGGGCAAGTGGCTTTCGTCACTTAATTTCGTTCGAGTTTAGTTGTTTAAAGGCAAGTGGCTGATAAATTTTACATTTAACTGTTTTAATATGTAAGCGAGACAAGAACCGATTGGGACGTTTAGCAAACACAAATATCCAAAACAAAAGTCTTTTGTATCTGTTGGTTGGAATTGAACAACATGGCCATCGGTGATGGGGGAGGAGAGGCCAAAATGTCTGAAAGTATTTGCATTCTTTGAGTTCTTTTAGGGCAACTTCAGTGGGAGTGAAAAATGTTATGCCCTTTTCTCAGAGAAAGTGAGAAAGTCTAGTGGAATTAGTAGAGGAAATGGGAGAAGGGGGCTTATATTTTGGAAACCCAATCGTCTAAAAAGAATTATTTAACTTTTTTAATAATTATTTAATATTAATTATAAGATTTGTCAGTTGTCAAAGGAAATTTGGCTTAAGTTTGCCGGGAATTTTGCAAGAGGAATTTAAGGCACAATTATTTAATTATTTAATAATAAAATAATAATTTAATACAAATTATTAGATTTGTCAGTTGTCAAAGGAAATTTGGCTTAAGATTAGCGGGAATATTGTGAAAGGAATTTAAGGCAGCATTATTTAATTATTTAATAATGAAATAATTATTTAATACAAATTATTAGATTTGTCGGTTATCTAAGGAAATCTGCCTTAAGTTTACCAGGAGTTTTGTCTTAGGAATTTAAGGCAAATCTGGTTCGATTCCTATGCCCTGAGTTTCTGCCTGCTCCCCACGCTTCTCTCTCTTTATAATCAAATTCTTCAATACAGAAAGAAGGCGATATTTATAAAAATTAATACTGGTTTCTAATTCTTATGGAATTGTTCAGAGAACTGCGATTTACTTTTTGGAGAGCTTGTAGTTTTTTTTGGTTAATTAAGCCACTTGAGATTTGTCTCCCTTTCCCAATCAAAATAAATATTACATTTTTGTTCTATTTATTAAAATTTCTTCAGAACACATTTGTGTTTGCCGCCCTCATCGGCAAGCAAGAAAAAGAGACTAAAAAGGGTATTAAATTTTCCTTAAGCATTTCCCCGAAACGCTTAGTGGACAGCGTGTGCCCCTAGGCCATATTTAAGTAATTTAACCGTCTGGCTTGGTCCCCCCTCCATGTTCAGTGGAGATCTCGAGCTATCTAAGTAGAACACCGACCACTTAGCTGTCGGCGGCGGCAACGAGAAACGATGTTTGTTGATGTTTTAGGAACCGAGACCGCCGGACATTGACGGCGACCGAAAACCCGCCTCTGATTAGAAGCAGCCAACACCTGTCGCTGGGCAGATCCCGACTGACCGACTGGACAACCCAATCATTTCTCAGCCGAGGTATATATTTTCACAAGTCACACGGGGAACGGGAATTGGGAGGGCCGACGGTCATTATCAATTCCGGCGTTGATTTGCCTGCAACCTGGAAATCCCCTGGGGGGCCCAGACGCAATTCGCCAGGGCCGCACCAGTTCGACATATTTTCTAAACAACTTTGTGCATAAATCATTGGCCCCGGCCCCACCCATTTGCAGGAAAAGGGCATTGCGTTCTGGTGGCCAACATTCGGACGGCACGAAGAGCGGTGCGTCGTTGCCACTCAGAGATTGAAAACTAATGAATTTATGATGAGATTTTCGCACAGCCAGTCGAGCGGGCAGTCGAATCCACAACCAAAAAAGCCGGTAGCATTCTTCGCCATCCATCACGCAGCTGCAGCAAAATGTTGCCAGTAGCCTTGGCCAGAGACTGCAACTCGAATTAGACGGGGCCGGGCAAGGAAGAGACTCGGCCGCCGACCGTTATCATTGGCATCTTTATGGCCAGACATGCTGGCATCAAAAATTCTATTACACTGCCCCAGCATTTTGAATAAAATACTGGGACAACGTTGAAACACAACACTTTCGTTGCCGTTGCCGTTGCCGTTGCCGGGGATGTGATCAAACCGCAAAAGACGAAAAGACCAGGATGCATTCGCAACATTCTCCTTTTGCCTGGAGAGCTTCGTTTCATATCTGCTGCTGTTGGCCGAGCGACAGAGGCTGACTGCGTTCCTGTCGCCATAATTCAAAAAACAGAAACATTCGCACGTAAAATGTAAGCGAAACCATTCGAGTGCAGCCTGCTGCTTGAGGGAATCAACAGGGAGGGAGGGGAGCATACACACAACTGCCGGGGCAGGCAAACAAACCCGACAAGGTTGCCCTGGACAAGGGGCAGCTGGCTGGCCGACGCGTCGGGGTTGCCGTCGTCCCGTACGCATAACAAGGGAATCTCCAGGGACCTTGGCCCTGGCTACAATGCAAGTGGAAGCCGTTGCCCCCCTCCATGTCGGCCATCCGGTCTGCCAGCAGCAAGCTTTCTTCCTTGGACATCGGCGGAGGCCATCTCTCTGTCTAGCCGAAATGGTGGCTGCTTTTTTGGGCAAATGTTTTCATACATTCGGCATTTGTTTTCGTCCAGGAAACTCAAAGCTAACAAATAATTGAAAGGGTCGACCAAGGGCCGTTGATTGTGCGCCCCAATCCCATTTTCTGGCTGGGGTTAAACTCCGTCTCTCAGGCTCTGCTCAGGTCTGGTCAGTCGTTCAAGTGCAGTACCGTCGATTACGTTCTCAAGTGCCGCAAGTTGAGTTGTCCCTGCTGCCCTGGCAGGGCTCTTGATTTTAAATACCCTAAAATCTTTTTTTTCTCGAGGATACACAGAAGCATATAAGTTTATTCAAATGGATTTAAACTAAATCTAAAAAACAGCAAGCTGAAAAAGAATTTAGGAGATTTTCTACCTCCAACTCCAAATGCAGAACCCGTCTCCTTTTTTTTAGAACTCTTTAGATTTTAATGCTTATGAATTTCTAAGAGAAGAGACTCCAAATCATGAGTAGGGTATTCTAAGCTTCATTGTCATCTGATGTAATTTTTTCCGGTTCAAAAGGAGCGGCGAGTATTGTTGATGTTTTCGGGCTGTTGGGGTAGCAAGGGTTGGGCTGCCGACAAGGACTGCATAGACGAATATGTAAACTTTCGTTTGTTTGTTTTGCATTTGCAATTTAAACTGATTGCCAGCTACCTTCCAGCAGCTCCAGGAGCCTCCTAAGGCCGACTGAGTATTCAAACAACCAAATGAGTTTTTTTTTGCCTTCGTAATTAAACAAAGATCTTGGTAGGATATGTGGGCGTTAGGATCTGGGGTAGGAGTATAAAAATTCCACAGGAGTACCTAGTAAGGTTTTAGTAGACTGTTTAGGGATTTTAAAATGCAGAAAGAAGGAAAGTTATTTTTACAATATTCAAAAGAATTTTTGATGGACTTAAGAAATTAAAAAAAGATCTTAAATTCATTCAAATTGAACGGAAAATATCAAAGATATTCAGTTGGGGTAAAAAAAAAAAAAATAGTAGCGCATGTCTAATGTGTATTCAATTCTAAAAAAATTTATCAAAATTAGTCCTACATTTTTAATTGTATTGTTTTTAGAAAGATGAAACATGACGTTTATTAATTTTAGTCTTCGAAAGGGTTTCAGCAGGTGTTCTTAAATATAATCTAAAGTTGTCCTGCGATTAGAATATTCCGTAAATTTTAAAGACACTCTTAGACCTTTTTTTTAACTCTCTGACTTAAATTATTTTATTTACTTATCTGAGCTTTACTAAAATTTACACATAGTATTCAAATTCGTCGTTTGGATTGAATAACTCCCCAACTTTTTGTTGAGCTTTCAATTGAAATACAATGAATTGTCTACTTTCATTGATATTCAACAACCTAAAAGTGATTAAGATTGCTTTCATAACCAGTGTACATGTGGATCCATTTGTTGGTGCCCTCGATAAGAAAATAAACGCGCCAACAAAAATTCCCCACAATGAACCGTGAAATATTTTCAATAAAGACTTTTCCAGGCTTCTGCCTTCCACAGCCCGCAGAAAATAACCAAAGACCTTTGCGTCGGCGTTGGAATTTTCGGGGTAATAAAAACCCCAAAAAAAATTAAGCCATTCAAGAAAAAATCAACCCAAAACAAAACACGGGTAATGTTCAATTTTTTGTGGAACAAGTCGAAAGCCACAACGAATTGCTGCTGGTTACATCCACGTGGGCAGTGAGAAGAACTCCGACGCCACCTCTGGCCGGACTTGCGGGCATTTCTGGGCGACAGTCGCCAACGCAGCGAGGAAAGTTGATATGCCGGAGCTTCCCGAGTCGCCGACAAATTAGGCCCCCGATTTTTGTTGGAATTTGGAAAGATGATGCAAAACGCTGAGCAGCTTAAGACAATAAATTAGAGTTTTTAACAATTAATTTCCGCATTCGGAAAGCGTGGGCCGGACGGACTTTTGTGGGTGCCACTAATTAAGTGTAAATAGCTTGTTAATTTTGAAATTTTCGAGAGGGTGGGAACACAGAGATGGTGACCAGGTGTGGGCAGCTGTTGAATATGCAAATACTAGGGGCCTGGGACTTTTAACCCCAATGAAAGTAGCAGCTGAAAAACAGGAAGCGAGGTGGCGGCGGGCGGGTTTTGAAACTGCAATGATAACAATCGCTGGAAATTTGGTCTTGACCATTTTTGGTGCGTCTGTGCGGCTTGCCACCATCACACACGGCAGGCAGGCCGGCCGGTGGTCGTCGTTATAATCAAATGCAGTTGCTCCCAAAAAATTCAATCAACATATTTCAGCAGCACTAACGAATTTACAAAATAGGCAAGGCAAAGGATGCGCCGCCTGGCCGCTGTCCTCCGCAGAGGCAACGCCATCGGCCTCTGTGTGTCGGTTTCAGTTTCGGTCTTGGTCTCATCATCAGCCGGCCAGCGGTCAAGACCAGTTGCCACGGCTGGCAGCGTCTGCTGTACGCTGATTTTGTGATTTTTGGAGCAGAGTCCACTGGGCACTCTGACGACTTCTAAGCAAATTTGCAGGCCTCCCCCCACACCACCCGCGGACTCGCCCTCCCACGGCAACAAAAGGCTCGTTTGGCCAGGCCAGTTAACCGAGGTTGCTGGCTTTTAAAGAAAAAAAGAAAAAAACTGTGTGGCCATGGCCTCCAATGGGTGCTCCTCGGACTCCCAGGCCAGGCCGTCGTCTTGGCCATATTGCAATTTGTAAACATTTCCATATTTGGCGTTTGTTTGCCGGTAGTTTTCATTTCCGTCTTTGCTGCGGTTGGGAAATT
>JBAMCP010001086.1:0-28204 GCA_037075105.1 Lissocephala sabroskyi | reverse complement strand
TATATCACAGTGATCTGAATCTTTGAATCTATCCCAGATAAGAAGCTGAAGGAACCAAATCAAAGTCCAATTACTAAAATTAGGCCGCAGGATCCGTTTTTACATTTAAAGCCTCTCAAATTAATAGACCGTTATACTTAAATCTGAATATTCATCCATGTAGAACGCTTATAATTGGTACCCAAAAAAAAGAAAAGATTTGAAATTGTGGCAAATATTTTACAATTTTGAAACTTAAAATATAAACAAAGGTCTCCAGAGATATTTATAGATTATTTAAAATCTTTTCGCCATTTTGTTTTGACTATAAAATAGAGAAGCGAATCGAGTCGAATTCAGCAATCTTTACAGCTCTGCAAAGCTTTGTTATAGAAATCTAAAAAAAAACCAAAGACTGACTATTTTTGAGCGCTCAGAATGGCCACCCAGCCCACTGCTCTTTATAGTCGCAAGGAATCAGATAATCCTATAGCCAAAGAGCCAATCAAACGGCCTCTTTACTCTATCAAGCCGTAAACGAATGAGTCTTCGGATTCCTTCACTCAGAACTGACATAAGCAGTCTCTAGAATTCGGAATCACTCAATATTATACAACTCCATCAAAAAAACCAAAGAGTAATTATTTTTCAATTATAATTGCTATCCAGCTCTTTGTGTGTTAGTCTTAGGGAATCTATATCTAGTCCCATAGACGAAGAGTCAATGAAACGGCAAAAATAATCTATGAAGCTGTGAAACAATTAGTGATTGAATTCCTTCAGTCAGAAGTACCACCCACCTCGCTTTGCTTTATAGTCTCAGGGAATCAGACCAATCTGCTCTCTTGATCTACCGACCCTTGATCTAAAATAACGTATTTCCCACCACAGTCAATATGCCCTGTTCAGAGGTCGGTGGAGTATGCAAAACCCACCTGACAATTGAAGCGCAAAATGTGCATTACCCACCAGCCGGGCCGACCCGGCCAGTCCGGGTGAGGTAATCAAATGATATTGAAAACAGAGAAGAGTTCAAAGGACCCTGGGAAAATGAGTGTTTATGGATTTTCGAGTGGAGTTTCCTTCGCTTTAAATTCGTCTTTAATTTGTGAATGGCGGCGGCGGCAGGCCGACGTTTCCACTCGGCTGCCGCCAAATTGAGCCCTCTTGGCCGCAATTTGCATTTGCCATCGCTGTCCGTCCGGTTGAGTTGGGGTCTATGCAGGTTTGTGGGACTGTACTTATTTTTTGCTCGCCGCTCTTTACCTGGCCACATAAATCTGCACATTACGCATACGCCACGTGGAAGGCTGTTTGGAAAATTTATGCCTCTGCTGCGGAGCTGAATGTTTGGCCCGAAAATAAATTACGCACATGAAATGCGAACTTTGTATGCCGACAATGCCCGGAATCGCATAACTTACAGACGGCCAGAGTCGCCGGGATCCCCAGCGAAGCCGCGTTGCAGGCGCCCCACAAGCACATCGCAGACTCATTTGTTTGCCGCAAACCAAGCGTTCTAGTTCATAATCATATTTCTGACATATTTTCCGGGGATCTCCCGGCTCTCTGTTTCTGGCAGTTTCATCATGGAAAATTCACGCTTAATTAGTAAACAGTCGGCCTGTTGGCCGTCCCCATTCCCACCGCCTCCCATTTGACAAGAGCCAAAAAAAAACTGCAAAACTTTAAGTGGCAAAGGGTTTTTTTTAAGGCCGGAAGAACTGAGCGAATAACTTGGCAAAAGGTTTAACGATTAAAAGAAAGAGTCCAAAAGGTTTTGATGGCTAAATGAAAAAAGAAAGATTAAACGGGAGCATGTTAAATTCTAATGGGCACAAAGTAGGACTTTAAAGTTGAAGGAACAATTTGAAGGCTTGGTAAATTTCTCGCTCAGCCTTCAAAACTCTGCACGTTGCAGTCACTAATTAATTTCTGCTTCCTTTTTATACCCTTTACCCAAAGTTAAACGGGTATAAAAGGCTTAGGTGAAAGCATGGGACATTGGGAAGGAGTCATCATAAAAGGAACCAAAGTGAATTTTCTCTAATCATGCTCGGCGGTTTGTCTGTCTGTTTTTGCGTCTTTTTGACTCGAGCCTCACAGGCGTATTATGTAAGGGTATATTTTGCTATGCCACGCCCACTTTGCCCACATATTCAATTAAGTGTTTAAAACTTTCATCGTATTTAGGTCTTCGTTTCTATGAAACAATATAGAGAATATCTATCTACCAAAACTCGCTTAGAAATAGGGCAGTAAATGAATAACAATGTGTAAAAAGAGGACATTTATCTAAAATTCCTGCCACTCATGCCTCTTAAATTACCGTGTCGTAATCCTTGCTGTTGGTTGTCGGTTTGTGTTTAAAATCAATTCAGTGCTTGCTCGTTGCCCAAACAAAATGACACACACTCTATGGAGCCTGAAAAAGGAAATATACACGATGACTTGCACTTTTCGATCGCCAACAACTGCCGGCGACCTCGACCTGTCGCCCTTTTATACTTTTCAAGGCCCATAGATCAGAACTTTTAAGCTTTAAGTGAAGATGAAAACTCTGTCCCAAGATTAAGAGAGCCGCTGGGTTAGGGAGTGCGGATGCTCAGAGACAAAGACGGACAGTTGGCCAGCCGGACAGAGAGACAGTTGCACAGGCAGGTGGTTGGAAAGGGGGATTGAGAATCCGACCTAGAAGACAGACAGATGGACAGACGAAGTAAGCGGCGATTTTAGCTGGAGACGAGGAGTGGACTAGCGGACAGTGCACTGTGGACAAAAAAAGCGGACAATCAGGCGTTTATCGTAGTTAGGCTGCCAGAATGCCAAACGGGTGGACAGAATGCAAGAGGAAGGGTACAGACAGACGATCAGACAGACAGATGGACAGTCAGATAGACAGAAAGATGGACAGATAGATGGAGAAAGAGGTCTTTATTTTAATGGAGATGTGGGAATCACATGTCTGTCTGTCCACTGTGGTTTTGTTGGCTCTGAATGCGTTCGCCTGGAATCGTCTTAACTTTATCATGTTTAATCTTCAATTTCCCACATCGATTTGGTTCACTAGAAAGCCAAAAACGCTCAGCTGATCGCCGGCCCCGGCTGTTATGCCCAATCGAGTGCGCCACTTATCGTTTCATGTTATCGATTTTTTTAAAGAGTTCTTTATTCTGTGTGTGGATTTTATCGAATGCTTTTACGATTATTGCTTAAAATTATTTAATTTGTATTGAAGAAAACTAAATAAAATCGTCAGGATTGCAAACAACACAAGCAACTTGAAAGGGTAACTGGGTAAGGGTAATAAATGAGCCCGCCCGATTTTTTGTTTAAAAGGAAAGATTCTCTGATTACCGGCCAAGATTAAAGATTTGGCCACATCTCAAATTGAAACCATAATTCAAAATCTTCTTCCTTCTTGATCTTAAAATGACTTAAAACCCCTCAAAACTGCAGGGTACATGACAGTCGGGGGAAACTCGACTGACTCGACGGGGGGCGTGGGGTAAATCAGTTCGGCCCCAGACGCCAGCCACGCCTCCTTGCCACTTGCCACGCGCGCCAACTGGGCGCATAAATTTAATTAAATTAGTTAGCCGGGCCAGTGAGCCCCGGCCAGCCGACGGGTGGCAACAAAAGAATCATCATAATTTGGGGAGGTGAAAATTCTTAAACAGGTCGATTAATTCGATTAGAAAACGACGAAGACAGCCGCGATGATTGGAAGATTATAAGCTCAGATGGGCTGTGGAGATGAGCAGAGGTCAACAATTTTTAATTTACTTGGCCGGCTGACCAGCCCAAGAATCGAGCAAGGACAAGGGAACGTGGCATTCGTGGCATTAACCAAACAGCTGAGTCTTTGTGTTTACTCATTAACCGGCGGGTGGGCAGATGGGCAGAAGGACAGACTGCGATGGCAGAAATGAAACATCAGTCTGTGGAGATGGACAAGTGAACCCCGTTGTTCCTAGGGAAATGGAAAGCTCTCCGCCCGCCCCAGCCCGAAAGTCATAAAAATGCCAACCCACCAACAAAAGCAACAACAACAGAGCCACCCTCAAATCTCAATGGGTGCCACGTCTGGCGAGCATTCGTCGCCGTCGCCATCGCCGTCGTTGTCGTTGTCGTTGTCGCCACTCGACTTGACTTGAATGGCACTGAGCTGTTCCATGTCCTGCGTCCGTGTTGTCGAGAGTAACAATTTTCATTTTCAACGCCGGGGCGCAAAAAACGCATAAAATTTTACGAGCCACCCGCCCGTCGGCTCGGATAGAGCTCCGCCGGAGACTTAGGAAACGACTCCCTCGGCAAAAGTTTAGCTTTCGTGTTGGCCATAAAATCCCCAGGGGCGGAGGAATGAGTGGGCGGCCGCCCATCGCCGGGCAGAGGGTTAAATGTGGCCGGTTGCCGGTTGCCAGTTGATTTCGAGCTGGGCGAACTCAACGCTTAAATGGAGTTAACTTCGGGTTCATTTGGGGATTTGCACGCCCCAATCCGCTGGTGCCCGTGCCCTCTGCCAGCCAAAGGGTTGGCCAGGTGATGTGCGTTTCTTTGTTGTTGTCCTTATTGAGGCGCTTTGCTTATTTCTTTCTTGCTTTCTGGGCAACTTTCTCTGGCGGCTGCTAAACGCACCGGCAATAACGGTAAGTGGCGTTGGCCGGGCTTGTTAAGCGCCAAATGTGATTGTGATGGCGGCCTGGAAAATTAGCGGTGAATGCCAACAAGGATTCCAAAACACCGCCAATCTAAGTGCCCAGATTTTCGTGTAGCTGGTTAACAAAATCCGCTGCCACGAAAACCAGTTGGGAAGTAGTTATTTTTGGCATTTCAAATTAAGCAGAGCTCTGGATTAAAGTCAATAAGTGAAGCTAACAGGAAAACGTGAGGAAGAGGTAAGAGAAGGATGAGGTTGGGAAGGGAAAGTAAGGATACTTGGAGAGAGTTTAAATTGCATTAAGTCCGTGCATAATCCTAAAAACTGTCTTACATTCTTTTGATTCTGGGAATGCTTGAATTTCAAAGAAACCCAAACACACAGCTTGATATAAAAGTTCTTTCTAATATTGTTTAGTGGTTTAGTAGTCTCTCTCTCTCTCTCTCTCTCTCTCTCTCTCTCTCTCTTTCTCTCTCTCTCTCTCTCTCTCTCTCTCCCGTTCTCTTCCAAGCATTAAATTAATGTATAAGGCGCTGGGACTTTTTTCTTTTTCTCACAAAGGGAATCCAAAAGAGGTATTTGAACATGGGCGTAGATTAGCAGAGGGATGCCTGAGTGGGACAAGGAAGAACAAGCGATCATCAGAACTGCGGAAGCGACAACAGACCGAACCGATTGAGAGCCAAAAAAAAGAAATGGTCAAAAGAACAAGAAGACAGTCACGGGTGGATGAGCAGATGAGCAGAAGTGTTGAGTGGTCGGCGGTGATCTTTGACTACCGTTAGCTTTTAAATTGTCCCACTTACAAAGGATCAACTCTTAAGCTCTTATTTATTACTTCGCAGGTTGTTCAGATCACCGAATAAAAAAGTTGTAGGGAAATAGAAATCATCGCATTTTAGAATCAAATTTCTCTGCTTTATCAGCGGAAGATCAGTGAATTTTTTGGATGCTAGCCTGGAAATTCGATTAATCAATATAATATAGAATATTTTGTATGGTTATCCGTCAATTTGAATTACAAAAAGAAGTGATATTAACTTAGTTCTTAAGTTTCATTTATTTTTCGCTCGATCAACTGAAGTACCGACTTTTAAATTCTAAAACACTGTAAATAACTTCAACTGCAGAGTAAATTGTATTTTCATTAAAGATATTCAATTTTCTAGAATGGAACCTAACGACTAAAAGAAGAGAGTCTAACAATTTTTGTCCTATTTTTTTCAGTTCTCATGCTTCCCAGCTTTGGTCCTTGCCAGGCTTTCGCGTAATTGGCCAGCCGCCTTTCTATTTGGCTGCAATGCCAACTTGCCAAATTGATTTAAATATTTAAAGACTTTAATTATTTTTTTGCCCCGCCCCCCGAAGGCGTCCACACATGCAGCCCGTCGGCCAGCCGAGGAGCCAGGTGAGCCCAGAAGGCCCAGCGACAACGGCCGTACAGCGAAGCGTAAACTTAACTGACAAGTGGAGACTTAACTTCCATAACAAATTGCATTCCAATTGCTACGTCGTGCTGGTGGTCGTTGGTGCCACTGCAGTTGCCAGCCAGGCCGTGGGGCATAAACAAACACAGCGCAGTGCCCCCAACCGCCTCAGCCTGCCACACATACACACATGGAGGCAGGTCTGGGATTGTGGCACGCACGTCGCCATTGCTGTTAATTTAAATTGCTTGAAAAAAGGACGTGGAGACGCGGAGACACGGAGACACACGGAAAACGAATAAAAAGAAAGCGGGATGGCAAGGTAAATAAATGGTAACAGGAGCACGACCACCGTCGAGGGGAGGGGAGCAGGCTCTTCAGCGAGTGCAGCGGGCAGGATGCCATGCACGAAATAATCCTAAAGGGTGTGAAAATCTGAATGCAGCCGGCAAGAAATGGGAGCCCCACGAGCGTGGGTGCCACAAGACCGAGAAAATTATTATACAACATGGCCAGGATGGCAAAAGGGAGGGGGTGGATGGGAAGGAATGAACGGGCCAGAATGGTCACAACCAGCCGGGACAGCTGGCAGACAGATGGCTGGTGAATTGACAGGGGAGGGCAGGCGAGTCGTCTATGCAAATGATGGGCAGGGCGATGGAAAGGCGAAGGAAAAACTGCAACTTCAATTCAACTTCATTCGCAGTCATTTCCACTTGTTTTTCCGCACAAGACGCTTCACATTTTCCCGCTGCTGTTGATGTTCCTAATGGAGCTGTGGTTTTTATATGAATAACGAAAACACTTTCAAGGATTCAAAAACAGCTCCGAAACACCGAAGTCCAAATGCTCTGCGGATAAGCCAACCTGCCAGCCGAATTAAGCCCACAAAAAGCAAACCCAACAGGCAATTTTAAGAGCCTGGTTATTCCCCCAAATTCCCACTAATCTTTAGTTGGGTAAATCAAGCCTACTAGCCCATAAGTCCTGCCAAAGTGAGGGTATACAAATTTCAAGAAAAATTTGTGCGAGGCTAACAAAAAAAGGTTGCCTACTTTTCAGCGTTGATGGGCAGCCAGTGGGAAAAAATTTCACTCCACCGAAAACTTCTCAACCGCAAAGAAAAACAAAAAGGAAAAAGAGTGTTCTTTTATTTTGAACTCATTTAAATGCCGGCAAAAGAGCAATCTAAATTCTGCATTTATAAAATTCATTTAAATTTGAGGCAGCGCCGTTTTCACTTTCCCTTTCAACTTGAATAACTTAAAATCCCTTGGAAAGTTTAATTGTTAAATTCATAGGCGCCCTTTAAGCTCTTTCGCAAGCCCCAGACAATATAAAGTTTCCAACGAATTTCAGCCGGAAATCTCATAAAATTGACAGCGACACAAATGCCCCTGATAAAATAAAACTTTGAAAGGCTTCGGGCCGCCAACCCGTCGGCCTTATTAAAATTCAGCACGGCCCGTCGCCGTCGCAGTCGCAAGAAACCAAGCGAAAATATAAAAACACCAAAAGAAAGCCAGAAATCGAATTGGAAATATTTTTCTGTAGCCAGTGATAAGACGGCCGGAGGCACCGCATTGCCCGCCCTTGCCACATGTGTCGCATAAAAATCGATTCAGATTGAATTGAAGTGCCGGCTGAGCCAGCACCCACCGACCATCCGCCCGTCCGTCCGACCGCCAGACTTGGCGACACCGCACTGCGGTTCAATGCAATGATTTGTGGTCCCCAGCGACTGGCAACTGCGTCGTCTTAATTTATCAGCCCCAACCACCCACATTTTGGCCAGGAACTTTTTAAAATAGTTTTCGAGGAAAGTTCGCCGAAATAATTTGTATGCTGCAGCCAACTAACATGGAAAGTTTGGCAGTTTTTCTCATTCGCCCGCCGTCGCATGGCCGGCGGCTGTTGCGTTGTAACGGCACAAATTACAGTTTGGGAGCCACTGGCCGATCAGCCAGAATGGTCAACTGGGTTTTGTTGACCTTTAGAGTCGGGCAGAGTTTTCTTTTTCTTTGCTGGCCGCTTGCCTTTTGTGCAATTGTCCCTTTTGTCCGAACACCTTCATGGACATCATTTCCGCAGCCCTGGGGCTGGGGCGGGAGGACTGTACTTTCTTTGTGGGCAGTGCAATCCTTTCGCTCGTTTTTCTTCGTTTTTTGCGGAAACAATTGGCCATTGTCAGCACACAAAGGGACGAGTCGAAGGAGCACCGGCTGGGATTTCTATTGACTCGGCGTTAAAGTTCCCCCGCAGAGGGCATCAAAGTACAGTCATCCCAGCTGGACTAAGTCGGCTTTCCAGCAACTCACAGCATTCAAATCAAACTGGTCGTTGGTCTTTCGATTTATGAGATCCCTGAAGTCCCTTTGTTGAGAATTTTAAAAGGAAGTTTTGCCAAGCAATTTAGCCTTTCAATTTACAAGTTTTTTTGAACGCAGGGCATTCACCAGTCGACTTTCGGGGACTTAAGCTGCTTTTTCTATTTTGTTGACTTATCCACTTGTCAGGAATTCATACCTAAACTTTGGTCCTGTTGGCCTGGGTAAATTTGCTCGACGGGCTTGAAAAGGCGACCACCTGCTTGAATGGAACTCGGCAAATTTTAAATATTTGATTGCCAAATTGATTTAATTTGCTTGTCAAGCGATTACAGGATTTGTGTGGTCTTTCCCTGGCCCACGAAATCTTTGCCTCGCTTCGCTAATAAGCCACTTCCAGCAGCCTCCCAGAACTCCTTCCCCCCTCTCCATTTAGTCCTGGCTGCTGTTCCTTCGTAACCTACAAAAAATTACCCACTTGGCTATAAAAAAAACATAGACTCGGTCTCCCCACCGCTTAGCACGCAACATTTGCGCCAAAAAGTTTTTTGGTGGGCTGGCGCCAATTTGAGTTAGGTTCCCACAACCCCATCATCCCCCATCATCGCTCCCCACGCGCACAGTGGGTCGGATAATTTAATTCTAAAAGAGAAAAAATAATTTACGGAGTTAAGTTGCAAATTTAACTTCGACGAGTAAAAACAAATTAAGTGGATTCCTTTTTTAGGTTGTTAAGGTATTAAGACTCCGAATTATAATGTTTAAACATTTTACAGATATAGTTTCTATTTGTTTTTAGATTATACGGGAAAATTAAATAATAAAATTACTTTAAAATTGTTATTTAATTTTCTATTAACTTCAAATGATTTTAAAATTGTTAAGACAAAAAGAAGGGCAAATTGTTACCCACAGGTGAAAGATTTATTTTAAAATTGCTCGTGCCAAAAGAATTAATGTGTTTTATTTATAAACTGCCCACCTGGACTGAGAAAAGAACCTTTCGATTAATTTAACATCATTCAATGCAAATACTAACCGAGGGTGGGGGAGATATCGGAGGTATATAGAGATCTAGATCGCAATCATCTCGGAAAAGAAGATCGCAAGCCACTCTTTTTTGGGGTTTCTCTTCAGCTGTAACCACCCTCGAATTGGCGACTGCTGCTTTCAATTAAAAAAGAAAAGTTTAATAACGAACTCTTCCAAAATTTGAGACCATTAACTGTCAAAAAATTCTGTTTGCGAGCCTTCACAGATCCCAGCCAAGCTTTTTAGCTGCTGGCGCTTGTTCTAAATTAAAAGAAATTGTTTAATTGTGCAAATAAATTATAGGACACTGAAGGACTCACTGGCTTAAAGCAAATTTGAATCCGAAATGGCAATCATTTAAAAAAGTAAATCGTAGTTTTTGAGTAGCTAAAGAGAAAAACATCCCACAGTGCCGCGAGCGCCCGTTACTTTGACATATCGCGCGCTTAACTTACTGCCGCCCCCGACCAGCCGCCTGCCATTCAGTGGAAAACCAAGCGCGCCCCAAATTATGCTACACATAAGCTCCGCCACCCACGCCATCGTCAGGCAGTCGGTCGGTCGGTTGGTTAACAGTAGTTTCTTATCCTTGGCGGGGGGTGGCAAAGCAGACGATTTACATGCAGCAAAATGTTGATTAGAAAATTAATTAAGGTTTTTATTACCGCGCCGCGCGCTGGCGTTTTACGAGGCTCGGTTTAGTCGACAGTAAAGTTGCCGTCGAGTTGAGTCGTCAACGCTGCGTTCCCAAAAACTTTGGCTCGCTGAATTTACGGCATTTTTATGACGCGCTGCCATGCGAAGCACGCCCGCCCCGCAGACCCGCTGATTTTCGGCCAAGTGCCTCGTAAAAAGTGCGTAAAAAGTTGCCGCCTCTGCGAGTCCTGGCTGGAGTCCCGGTTCCAGGTTCCCGGCTGTCCCATATGCAGATGAGTTGGCCCGCGTCATCAAATTCGCTCAATAAGCAAATTGAATGCCCGGCTGCCGGCACGCCCACGCTTTGGGTGATTTCATAGTTGCCAGGCGACTCGCCGCCAGCCACCCCTTCGGCTGCAGCCACACAAAAGGTCCTAGGGGTGGGCGGCTGCACAATGCCAACTTGACGAAATGATTACGCGCATTTCGCCTCGACATTTATTGATGCCATAAACTTAACGATTTATGCGCTGCGCCGGCAAACCAACCCCTGGTGCATTGCATGTTGCAAGCCACCGAGGCCGCAACGCGGGCAGGTTCCTCCCACCCAACAGCGTGTTAATTTATTTAAATAGACTACGTGCTTCGCCCCCTCGCGAGTGGGGAACAATAGGCCCCAGCCAGATAGCCAGCGGCCTGTAGGAGCTCCAGCTAATTAAACTGGCACTTGTGCGCGGGTCGCTGGCTGGCCCTCCAATGAAGTGACAAGTGGCCGGCACGCGGCTCGGAGTCTCAACAGGAATTTCGTTTTATTTCGCTGGGCGAGGAGTCCGTCCTTCAGCCCAAAACAACAGCTTAAGTTAATTAGTTCGTCGGTTAAATCTCATTCGAAAGCAAGAAGCTAGGACAACAGTCAGTTCCCTGATCCCGCGCCATCACAAACGTTTTATATAACTACGGATATCGGTTTAAAATAATTTAAGGAAATAATAAAAACTAAACAAAAAACCGATTTGGCTGACGCTCTGGCGATTTGTTGCATTCATTGACTAGAAAAGCCGGCAGCTTGGCGGCTGCCGCGTTTACGCCGTCGGCTTGGCGCTCAGGAAACTGGCCAGCAGCAGCAGGGCGAAGGAGGTGGTGAAGAATATGCTGCCGGGTATCGAGCAGCGAATGGGCAGATTAGGATCCCTTTCCCGCTGCGCGAACAGCTCCACGTCCGCATCGTAGGTCTCGAAGTTGTTCCACTGCAGGCATTTCTTCACCGCATAGTCCCAGCGCCGGTACAGCAGCTCTCGTCCTGCAAAACAGAATCAGCCATTAAAAAGAATCCCACCGGGTCAATGAGTGTGGACTTACGATTGGAGGTGGTGGTGGGACTGAAGGCGTCCGCGGGCGGCGTGTACATGCGCACGGCGTACGGCAGGGAGACCACCCGCATGGTCACCCCGGCGGCTATCATGGCGCCCAGGCCGGCCGGCGAGGTAGTCTGCGGTCGCTCCAGCATGCAGCCCACAATGTCGGCTATGAACTGAACCAAATGGCTGTTCTCGGCGTACTCGCCGCCAAAGGTGAGCGACTGCTGGACGCTGGACCGGTCCCATTTGGGCGTGTCGCGCTTGAAGGCCTCGAGGACCTCGTAGATTTGAAAGCCGGTGGCCTCGTAGGCCGCCTGGGTGATGTTCTCCGCGGTGGTCTGGCTGGTCAGGCCCAGCAGGATGCCGCGGGCATCGTACTGCCAATAAGGCGCATAGAGGCCGTGGAAGGCGGGCACGAAGGTGATTTCCGAGCGCTTGGCCGCCAGCCCGCATTCGGCATTCAACATGCTCGAGGAGCACGACGATGAGATCATTGAGCTCTCGCCCAGAAACGTGTTGAGCGACTCCACCACGTTGTCGTTGGAATTGATTTCCGTGTTAATGCGCAGGCCCTGCTTCAGCCAGTTGACCGTGGAGCCGGCATTCGAGATGGCGCCCTCCAGGGTGAAGTGGGTGGCTGCCCGGGGGCCCAGTTTATGGGCTATGCCGGTGATCAGACCGTTCTCGGATTCGACCAGCTGCTGGGCAGTGTTGAGCAGCACAAAACAGCTGTCGTCTATGCTGCACACATTCTGGCCGGCCTTGATGGCCAGCTGGCCGAGCAGAGCGGCCGGCTGCTCGCCCATCATGCCCGCTATGGGAATGCCCAGGAGCGGGCCCTCCAGCACGTAGCCGAAGATCTCGGCATTGGAGCGTATGCGGGGCAGGATGTGCATGGGAATCTTGAAGAATTTACACAGCTTGGCGTCCCATTTCTGGTGGGCCAGGTTCATCAGCGAGGTGTAGTGGGCATTGGTCACGTCGGTCGAGTGAATGCCCGTAGACACGCCGCCGGTAAGATTCTAAAGCAATTAACAATGAACATTAAACCAAAAGAGAGAGAGGTTATTCGGATTTACCCAGAGCAGCCAGGAGTCGAGGGTGCCGAACAGGCACTCCTCCTCCTCCATGGCCTTTGCCACGGCGGGCACGTTCTGCTCCAGCCAATGGATTTTCAAAGCACTGAAGCAGCTGCTGAGCGGCAGCCCGCTCCGCTGGCGCACATAGTCCACGTTCCGTTTGACCCTCTGGAGCACTGCACGCAGCAGCGGGGTGGTGCGGCTATCGGTCCAGCCGATAGCATTGTGCAGGGCCTGTCCAGTCTGTTTGTTCCACAGCACCGTGGTGCCGCGCTGGTTGGCGATGCCTACGGCAATGATGTCATGCGGATTGATTTCCAATATTACTAGGTTTTTATAGGCAGTCTGCGGGTAGCAAGGGGGGTGGGGGGTGAGTATGATATAATAGTTGGCGGGCCTGGCGATACGCACCTCAATGCATTCCTGCATGTGTTTCCAAATTTCGGCCGGGTCGTACTCCAGCCAGCCAGCATTGTGGACGATTTGGCGCAGTTTGAGCTCATGGAATGTCAAGACTTCGGCGTTCTTTGTTGAGTATATCTGTAAATACGCAATGGAAATAAGTTATTAAGTCATCCCCCGTGCGCAAGGGTGTGTGTGAGTGTTGGTGTGCTTGTGAGTTCTTACCATGAAACGGCAGTGGGTGTTGCTGACATACGCAACGCCGATGAGAGCTCCGAAGCGCCCATAGCGATTTTCATTCATATTTTGCTATGGTCTCGGCTTTGGTGTGGTTTTTCCAAGCCGTTTCCACGTGCGGCTTGTGGTGTGAGTTTAAAGCGCGCCAAATGCGGAGCCTGGGTGCTCTCAGCTTGCCTTGGGCGGTGTTGTTGTGGCTGCTGGTGGTGATCCGGGTAAGCGCAGTTCGTGGTTCAACTTTATGCCAGTGTGTGCACTACTTGTATTGAAAGAGCAAGCAATTTAACTTTATACATAATTTGAAGTTGTCCAATTCAATTTCTACTAAGAATCGACAACGATATCGATATGAATTTAGAATCGGAATATTTCATGAGATATCTTGTACTATCGATATATTTTCAAATCAACAATGAGAGAAAGCCAGTATTTTTAAAAGAGGTGCATAACTGATTTAAATTAAATCTTCCACAGCCACCATTATAAATTCATGTATAAATTTTTAAGCATTTTCTTTTTTTTTTTGACTCTATTGCAAAAAAATGAATTAATTTATTTGCGGGTACTTGCGCTACTTGGTTCTTCAGAACAATCTGGCAACGCCGTTGCAATACAATGTAGTCAATTGTTTTGATTTTATATCGAACCGAATTTGCACCTAGAAACCGCAATTCGCGCTAACTTTAACTATTTTTTTCGCAATCAATATGTCAAAGTGCTTTAGTACGCCAAGTTTCATCCAAATCGGGCATGCACCATTTTTGCAACATTACAACAACTCTGTTGGGCGCAATTTACAGCGCAGGTCCAGGACCATGAAGGAGCAGTCGCTTTGGTAGTCGCTCTGCATTAATTTGAAAATATTAATAAATATTGAAAAAAGTTGGTTTAATTTACAAATAAAGACTACAAAATCGCAAGAAAAGCAGAACTCGACAAAAAGGACTCGAGTCGCATCGAAAACATGAATATCACAAAGCTAAAACAAGAACGCAGATATTACTCAGACCGAGAGACCAAAGGACCCGAGTTCGGTAAGTTTTCATTGAAAAGGACACACACAAGCAACCCCCATACCAACCGTTGCCGTTGCCGTAGCCGTAGCCGCGCCGCAGTCTTCTGCCCCAGAAGATAAGGGTTGTTCTTGCGCAGCTGCTGCGAAGAAAGCAGACTTGCCGTAGAAAGTAAAACACCAAAAGTGAAGTTTTAACGATTTTTCCCAAAACCCTTTGCAGACGATCGCCTCATCAAGCTCGTGCGCGCAAATCCGGCTATCTACGATGTCAACCATCCGCATTATCGCCGCAATCCCGTGCGCGTCAACATATGGGACAAAATTGCCACGGAAATGGGCACCAATTGTAAGTTTTCCAATCAAATTTAACTTCCCCTCCCCCTCACGGGCTTGTAAACTGACACCCAGAGCATTGTGTCCTTGTAGCGCGTTTCCTGCAAACCAAATGGAAGAACATCAGATACAATTATCTCCAGGAGCTGAAGGGCCACGAGACGGGACAAGTAAACCCGAACGTGCGGAAGCGCCGTTTCACCGAGGATCTGTCGTTTCTACAGAACACCGCCCAGACCTACAATGTAAGGAAGGCCCAGGCCCTCTTCAACCACAGCACTCCCAGCGTTGGCATGGGCTACAACGGCAGCAGCGACAATGACAGCAACAGCCTGCTGTATCCGGATCCCGAGCACTTGCAGGTGGACATGACCGAGAACTACGACGTCATCGAGCTGGACAACAGCGAGGAGGAGTCTCGCCAGGATGCCGAGAGCGACAGCGAAATCGTGCCCGAGCTGATGGACATGGAGCCCAACATACTGATGGCTGTCAACGGCAACAACACCGGCACAAGCGAGAACCATAACGACGGCTATAACAACACAAATTACCCCTCGCCGGCCTCCTCACCCCTGCTGACGCCCATGATAGTGATGGGCAATGGCGAGGAGAAGCCCTTGAACTACCCGGTCAAAATGGAGAAGAAGAGGAGCAGCAACCACGCCTCGCTCTCCAGCAACGAGGTGACCATCGAGCCAATTGTGAATCCCAAGTTCCCTCGGCGTCCCCCAGTGGCCGCCAAGGATATAATGGCGAATGCGGCGAAGCGAAAGGCGATGCCCGCCAAGAACCTCTTGCCCGATCTGGCGCCCATCAACGATCCCATTGAGCTGTACTGTCTGTCCTTGGTGGACACTCTGCGGAGTATGCCGCGCTCGGAGCGCGAGCGCGTCAAGTTCGAGTTTGCCAGCATCCTCAAGGATGCCAAGTACAAAGACCAGTCTTAGGCACACGCAGGACCCCCCGGGAAGAGCAGCGCTTATCATACGTACAACTTTCGACAGTCAAATGCATAAGAAGATTCCCCCAGACACCGTCACCGTTCCCCTTTCAAGAACCATGATTTGTAGACTTAGTATTTTTTGTACTAGTCCTAGGCTTACCTAGGTAGCGGAAGGAGGAGGTCCTCCGAGGCAGCCGAAATGAACCGAATCGAATCGAACGAATCTCGGAAGCAATGGGACAAATTGCCGAGATTTAAAGATCCCATAAAGCAATATTTTAAGGAACCTATTTCAAATATTTCGAACGTGTTTAAATGTCTAGCAAATTTTATCGTCTTCGTCATTTAACCGTTATTGTGTTTTAAACTGAAAGATTTTAAATTTTTATCATCCAAATCGGAATTAATTTTTGGTGCTTCGAATACGATTCATTCGATTCATTTTGGATGCTGTTATTCGATTGCCGTTTTAATCGGCACTCAGCGGACCTCTTCCAGCGAACCCTTGATTTCCTTATCCCACTAAATTTAATTCAGTTCTATCGATATAAATAAAGCAAGACAAAAATAATATCAAGATCTGTGTGGACTATTTTTCTGCTCGAGGAGGAAGAGATTCAAGGATTATGTGGGAATGCCTTAAGAATTTTTCTTTGAAATGTTCAGTAGAATTTAAAATTTAGAATTGTGGGTTGAGTCTTAAGGATCCTAGGATGGTGGATTGTGAGTCGAGTTTTAAGCTTGGGATAATCCAGCGGATCCGGCTTAGCAGGTTTGATTGGGGATTAAAGATTCCTTGAAACCAACTCGGCTATTAAAAATAAAATAATCTCTTTTAATGAGCGCTGGGGATCCATAGATTTATATAGAAGATCCAAAAACAGCCCGCAATTAAATACCTTTCTTATATTTCCTTTGATCTTTTTGCAAGATTTTTCAAAGGTTTTCCAGAAAGGAGATCGTACCTTTCTTATATTCCTCTAGAATTTTTGGTTCCTTTTGTAGTGCTTCTTGAAGGTTTTCCAGGTTCCCATAGATTTAAAAGATTGAATTTGTCGTCGCTTAAACTGCCTAATTTATTTGCTGACTAAATCTACAGTTAACCACCTAACTTAGTTGGCCGTGTACCTAATTACATCTCGGGTTATACTATGTTGATTATACGGGGTCACATCCATATATTGTATATATAATGGTGCATAAGGCGCAAGGGTTTAGGTCAAAGGTTCCTAAGGGCTAAGGAGGTTTCGCGCTCTTCGCAAAACCTAAAAAAATGAACGCCACTGGCTTCCGAAATTTCTGGACCACAGCCAGGCAAGCCGATCTCCAAATAATAACGGTTGTTCGTAGAAACCTTAGTCATGCCGCGGGGTGTTCAACACGGAGTTCTGGGTCTGGTACTTCCGGCCGTTGGTCTCGTTGTCCGGCGGAGTGTCCTCTTCGGGGCCCAGAATGTCCGACAAGTCGTACATGCCGGGCTGGTAGGCCATCAGCTCGGAACCGTTTCCTGAAAGAGCAAAGATCGATTAATCGATTATCGATTTGGCCGCTGCTTGCTTACCTTTCTTATCGATGTTCAGGCTGTCGTTCGGGAAGGAAAGGCCGTAGTTGTCGAGGAGCTCGGCATCATTGAAGAGCTGCAAGGAGAAGAAGTTGATAGGATAGTATAAGTAAATGTTTGTAGTGGATCCTTTGGAAGGATTCGATTCGAATTGACTGGCCAAACAACCGCTGACCTTTAATAAAATCTCGTCGTCGGCCAGCTGGAATTGAGGCGGCTTCCGGTTAGGGCCAGGATGCCCCACCTAATGGCCAAAGAGGATAGAAACAAAAACAGGCTTTGAAATTAAGGATATGAAAGGCCGCAGGACTACCCGATTCAAACAAACAGACAGACAGAAAGGAACTCCTTTTCTCAGATACTTACACCCAAGAGCATGTTGGGGTCAATGGAGACGCTCTCGCCGCGCAGCAGGTCCTTGAGCGACTCCAGCTCGTCCTGGACGCTGTCCACATGACCGCTGACCTCGTCACTGCAACAACAACAACAAGAGCGAGGCAATTCATTATTATTCGTGGCCATTTCGCTGGGCGACTGTGGACCGAACCGTAGACAACCGTCGCCGTTGCCGCCAGTGTACTTGGCCACGGCCATGGCCTGATCCTCTTCGTCGGCGGTCTTGGCCGCGGCGGCCTTTGAGGTGGACGCCAGATCGTCCAGAGCCAGGGAACTGCCATCAGCAGCCCCAAACTTGCCATTGTTGAGCCCAAACTCCTGCGGCTGCTGCTGGGCATTCGCGCTGCTCTCCGGCAGCGAAATCGACGAGTCCTGCAAGAAAAGCGATTTATAAAAGGATTCTAAATTGAGGAAGCAAACCAAACTCACATCCACCTCGAAAATGTCCGTGGGCATGTCGTTGCTCAGGAAGTTCACGCTATACAGATCCGATCTGTTGTTGTCCACCAGGTTCTGGGCCTGCTTCGCCGCCACAGGATACTGGAGCGGCTGGGGCTCCACCTTCACCTGGACGGGCTGCTGGGTTTTGGCCACCTTGTCGGCCGCCTCGCGGCGCTGCTTGTTCTTCTGCTTGAGCAGCTGCCGGGCCTCCTGCTCCCGCACCATAGGCGTGGTGAGCACATGCACCTCGTCGCCGAGGCTATTCGAGTGTGCGGGCAATTCGTGGGCATGCGACTCGGGCACCTCGGTCACCGTGTACAGCTCCTGTTGGGCAGGCGAGCCGCCCACGGCCTCCAGTCGACTGCCCGCCTTGCCGGCCAGGCCCGCGCCCTGGACATCGTCGGCACTCAAGTTGGTGTAGTCGAAATACGGAGAGTTCACGCTGGCAGTCGACTGCGGGCGCTCGACGGCCAGCGGCGAGACGCTGTTGTTGTCGAACTGCTCAGTGGGCGTGAGCTTGCCGTAGGGGCTGTTGGGGTTCATGACCTCGTCGAGGAGCTCTTCGCTCAGCTCGTGGATGACCGGGCCGCCGCCGCCCTCGCTCTCCGTTTCGCTGGTGGTGCGGGCGCGGGAGGCCTCCGGGGCGCCGTCAATCATCAGCTGCATGTGCCGCTTGACGCCGGACATGTTGCGCGAGGGCTGGACAATCGAGATGAGGAACTGGATGAGCTTGTTGACGATCTGCTGCTGCTTGGCATGCTTCTGGCGCAGCGAGGCAATCTCCCGCCAGAGGGCCTCGTTCTCCTGCTTCATGACCGAGAACCGGGAGTCCATGTTGTCCTGGCGGCCGCGCATGGCCTTCACATCGCTGAGCACCTTGGACACGGTCTCCTGCTTCAGCGCGCCCTTGTCGTCCACCGTCTTGGTGTTGGAAATCTTGCGCTTGATGTGGTCCAGCAAATAAGGATAATTCCGCTTGAAACAAGGATGCGAGAACTCGATCTCATCCCGGTCAAAGCGCAGGCCGCCGTTCTCGATCGATGTGATTTTGTGGAAACCATCTGCGAAGAGAACCTCAATTAGCCCGAGAAATTGGAAGCTTTTCCTGCCACTTACACATGTTCAATTGCCTGATGAAGCTGGCCATGTTGTTGTGCTTGTAGTTCAGGGGCAGCAGGTCGTGGGCGAATTGGGCCTGGTTCTGGATAATGAAGCTCCGGCCGTCCTGCAACGAAAGCAAAGCCATGAATAAGGATCCCTTAGACAAAGCACCCAAGCAACGCTCATCGAAGTTGACCTTATCTAAGGGACTGTGGTTAGCCACAAAAAAGAACGCCTTATCGAGGGGAAAACAAACAGCGTGAGAATACAAAAAACTGCAAAGTACCGGCCAGCTGGTCGGCTGATAAGCCCAGATGACGGCCCCTCCACCAATTTTCCAGCCACTACGCGCATCGATGGCCGCACGTACGCAGCGACAGCGGCAGGGCTGTGACCTGGACGGCTGCATACGTGCAGAGCTGCACAGCAACAACAAGAGGTGGGGGGAGGGCTGGCCGGCAGCAGCTGGAAGAAGCGGGTCGGGGGGAGAGAAAGTTGGAAAAAATAAACGAAATATAAAACACCTGCCGGTGGAGCTTTTCTTTCGTTTCTCCCTCTCGCTCTGGCTTTATGTTTTTGTTGCTAGGCCATAACGGTGCTTTGGGTAAATAAATAATATGGCCGCCGTTGAGTGGCACTTACCTTGTTCCAGCAAATTAAATTGTTTGTTGTGGGATCGTCCACCAGGCGCCAGAGTTTGGCCAGGAAGGCCGGGACACCGGCAGTGGCGGTGCCAGTACCATTGCCCCCGCCTGCGGACGGGTCGCCTAATGTGGGCATATTATTTTGTCGTGATCGCGGTCGCTGCTCAATCAGTTGGTCGCCGTCTGCGTCCTCGTCCGACGAGTCGTGCATGAGTTGCACGGCTTTTGATGTGGAGCGCGGCACTTTGCTGGACATATGAAGAGACCCAAGATTTTGTCTGCGGGAGTGCGGATAGAAAGGAAAATTGCAATTTGGTAGTTGGATTTTTAATGCGTCACGTTAGACGGCCAGGCAGCCCACACATATTCGACCTCCCCCTCCACACACTCACACGCGCTCACAGTCGCTCACGCACACTTGTGCATGGGCACATCTGAGCCAATTACAAATAACTACGTACCACAGCACACCTTTGCGTTCGATGGGTAGTTTGAATGCCTTATAGTTAATTTGGTTAGTTTTTTACTTGTATATAAAATAGCACACTGTTGTATTTTTTAACACCGCGTAATTGGTAAGATATTTAATAAATTTTCTGCGTTCTTCTGCTCTTTGCTTTGTTGCGACTTTCCGACCGACCGAAATCGAAAAAACCTATCGATAAGCCAGCCGCAGCTATTTATATCGACTTTGGCCATGGCAGCTAACCACAGGGTGCTCTAATTAATTAAATAAGCTATTTCAAAATACAAATTTTATTTTCTCATGAGTTTGAAGGTATTTAAGGTATGCAACATATTTTCTATATTTTTAACAGATATATATTTAGTTCACGTAAATCATGGATGATTGGGTGTGTGCATTGAAGTTGCAAACATGTAACAAATTTATTGTTAACAAATTCATATTTTTATTTTTGCAGGTTAGCTACCGAATTCTTCTTTATTCGTAAAATGCACACACTTCCGACTCCCGGTTTTCGGTCGGTTTTATTTTCCATGCCAAATCATTTATATGTCCGTAACACCTTGTCTTCTGTCTGCTGCTGTGTCTGCCCTGTGGAACAAACTAGATCCTTCGTTCCGATTCTTCTTGTAAATTGCACAATTACATAGGAATAATGTATTTATTTAATGTTTGCCGTGCATTACATTGGTGTAAAATAAATTTGGTTGCTGTTAAATAAATTTAAAATTTGTAAATAATCAAGAAACCTGTTCACGAACCAGATTTAGTTCGCGAACAGACCAGAACAGCGACTAGTTCACCTTTTCTGTGAGTTGAAAAATGGCTGACGGCTGGCACTTAATTGCCGAGTGTTTTGTTTAGTGTATTTTTAATTGAAATAAAGTCGGAAAATGCATGAAACAAACTAAAATCCATTAATGCATGAATTTTAATGCAATACTTATTTAGTAAATGCATTAAAGCACCCCAAAAGGTGAGCTAAACCCCATCGAAATCTGTCTCGCCATGGGAAAAAACCTAGATCCGAGTGTATGTGTATTGGGGAGCAACAAATTTATTGAAAAAAGGCGCCAGTTTGTTGCTGCGCGAGACCTCAAATTTTTCCATTAACACTCCAGCTAATCAACACCGCCCAGCCGACAGATGTTTTCAGCCATAAAAACTCACAACTCGTTTTCAATTACAGAAAAGACTGCACACAACTCTCAGCCCTCAGCCCAGCCACGCTTAGACAATACAGCCCCAGCCGGAAAGAATCCATTCTCAGAAACGATGAGCAGTCATTTTCACTTGCCACAAGAACACACGCCACAAAATGCCGCGTCTCAGTTTCTCTCAAATTCCACAACGGCCGCGGCGGCCGCCACTCCATCCACCACATTCAACTACGCCACGGCCGCGCCGCCAGCCCTCCAGCTGCCGTCGCAGCTTAGCCAGCAGCCACAGCAGTGGAAGACCTACCAGATCCAGGGCATGACCATAGCCAACGGCGGCAATGGTGGCGGGATGCCGAAGCGCTTCTTCGCTGCCACAGCCCCGGCCAGCGCCCCGGCCAACACCATACAAATTACCAACAGTTTCGCCCAACAGCAGTTGGCCACGCCAACCAAACCACAGCCGGCTGCGGTGGCCACCAGCCCCTTCAAGGGCAACAACATCCGCATCATTTCCACGGGCCCCAACGTCTACAGCCTGAACAAATCGGCGGAGCTCTACAGCCCCACTAGCGCGGCGGCTGGGACGGAGCTCTATGCCCCGGTGAGCGCCAGGACTTTGCAGTCGATCTTCTTGCCCAATCCTGCGGCCTCCTCCATCAGCACGCTCAGCCAACTGGTGGCCACGGCCGCCAACAACAACAACACTGCCAAATTAATCACCACCCAGCCGCCGCCTTTGGTGCCCATGAGCAGCACAGGAACCGCCCCAGACCCGCCCTCCACCGTGGTGCTGGACCGCATCAACATCTGCATCAACAACCATTATGCCGAGTCAGCGGCCCCGCAGCCCTCGCCCATCATACCCGCTATCCAGCACAAGGCGCTGCAGCCGCTGATCGAGAGCAGCAGCAGCGCGGCCGACAGCAGCTGCAGCAGCAGCAGCTTCAGCCCCCTGAGCCGCGGCATCACCTCCAGCGCTGTGATCGTGGTAGACGAGCCGGATTCGACCACAGCCACGCCAAACACACCGCCCACCACCCCGGAGACCTTGAGTTCGCCTTTGAAGGCGGGCAGTGAGGGCGAGGAGTCCTCCTCGCCGCCACCAGCCCTCCAGCAAGTCGCGGAGCCCACTGGCCAGCCAAGCTTTGCCAGCGCGGCTCCCTTGACCCCGCCCACGCCTCCGACACCGCCGCCAGCGCAGGCCAGCCCGCCCCCGCCGGCGGCCAACAAATACGAACTGCATGAGGATGTGTTCATCAAGTGCCAGGACGGGCGCTTGTTCCTGGGCACCATCATCCAGCAGTCCCAGGACCAGCGCTACCTGGTCCGCTTCGACGACAAGTCCGAGCAGTGGTGCCAGCCGGACAAGCTGGCCAGCGCAGCGCCGCCCGCAGGACCCATGTGCGTGGCCTGCAAGCGCCAGCAGAGCGACGACGTGGTGGAGATCTGCGAGCGCTGCGGCCGCGGCTACCATCGCGGCTGCACTGTGGAGATTGCCAAGGGCACTGGCATTTGGTACTGCAAGCGCTGCGCCAAGCCCATGCAGGTCCAGCCGCCGCCCATCAACGTGAAGAAGCCGGCCGGCATTTGCCGCCAGCTGCCCTACCATGTGAGTAGATACTGTCCAGAGTCGTTCCTCTCTAATCCGAACTTTTATGCAGGCCAACAAGCTGAGCTGGGACTCGAAGCATCGCGTGAACGAGGAGCAAATCTACTGCTACTGCGGCAAGCCGGGCAAGTTTGACCAGAACATGCTGCAGTGCTGGAAGTGCCTCAATTGGTTCCACACCCAGTGCCTGCAGGACTTCAAGGCCAAGCTGCTGCGCGGCGACATGTAAGTGGGAAACAAGAGAGTTTGTTATTTGAAGTTAATTTGTGAACGCTTCGCCAGCTTCTTTGTGTTCTGCTGCACGGTGTGCAACGAGGGCGTGGAGTTCGTGCGCCGCCTGCAGATCGACTGGGTGGACGTGGTCCATATAACGCTGTACAATCTGCGCAAGCACCAGCACCAGAAGTACCACCACCTGCTGAAGGACATCTGGCCGTTTATACTCAAGCACCGCCAGCAGTTCCCCATGCAGTCCGAGTGGCGCTCTTTGCCGGAGACCACGCTGATGGCGCGCCTCAAGCAGACGCTGCGCGAGAACTCCGAGCGCTTTGTGTGCGGCCGGGAGTACAAGCATGATCCTTCGCTGTTTGCCTTGAGGCACAGCGGGCCGCCGCTAGTGCCGCAGGTCAAGCTGGCCCCAGGCGAGCTAATCAGCGAGGAGTTGCTGGTGGGGAAGTACAAGCTGCTGTTGATGCCGGAGGAAGAGCAGAAGGCCTCGAAGGATGTCTATGAGTTCCACACGGATGAGGAGGAAGAGGAGGCCGGGCCAGGGGAGGCGGACATGACCAGCGACGAGGAAGTGCCCATCAAGCAGATGATGGAGAAGGCCAAGAAGCAAATGAAGTCCTCGGCCTCCATGGACCTGACCGACGACAATGCCAACGATGGCCAGCAAGAGCCCAGCCAACTGGCAGCCCCGGCCCAGCCGCCGCCCCTGGGCCTGCCCTCCAGCCGCAAACGCAAAGCATTCCGATTGTCCAGGTCGTACAAGGAGCTGGCCACAGCCAACAATCGCATCTGTGATCTCTCATCCGATGAGAACTCGAGCAGCAGCCGCGGCACGTCCTCCCTGGACCTAATAATACCGCCGCCGGCCAACTTCCTGGGCCGCAACAATCCCTTTTTGATGGCCACGCCCAAGAAGAACGGAGCTGGCGGGGCCGGGGCCGCCCAGCGCGGCAGTGGAGTGGCCAGCGGCCTCATCAACAGCATTTTCAAGCTGAAGAACTCAGCGTCCGGCGGGATCTTCCCCAAGCTGACCAACTCGGAGCTGGCCAAGGCTGCTGCTGGGCAGCCGCGCATGGTCCGCACCATCAAGCGAAGACTGAGTGCCAAAGATATTACCATAGGCCCCAACCAGGAGGTGCGGCGTCGGCGCACCCGCCGACTGAACACAACCGTTGAGGTGAGTTAGTTGCTCCCTTGGAATTTTATCACTTATCCTTCTTTATATTGCAGGTGATCAATACGACGACCATCAATCCCATACCAAGCCATTACTTTCCCATATATGCCAAAGATTTGCAGGCGCCAGGAGGCGGCGGCGGCTCGGCGGCCGCGGCTCGCATGCCTCCGGCTGGCAAGCTGTTGCCGCCGGAGAAGAAGCCCTCGCATGGGCGGCTGCTGCGCCAGCGGCCGCAGAAATGCGCCACCAGCACGAGTCGCCGCAGCTCCACCTCCTCCGTGACCACCAACGGCAGCAGCAGCAGTGGCAGCGGCGGCGGCAGCGGCAGCGGTCCCTCCTCCATCCTGGATCTGAAGCAGTCGGTGAACAAATACTTTGGCGGAGCCATGAACCGCATCGATGCGGGCGAGTCGTTTGCAATACGCGCCAAGCGGCGTATGGGCAACGGCCAGGTTCAGTATCTGGTGGAGTGGGGCGGTGATTCGGTCGCCAGCCGCCCTCCTCCGGAAGCTGAAACATGTTCGAATTAATTTTTGTTTTATTTAATTTTTTTATAACGCGCGCTGATTAATCGATTTAGCAACTAAGCGTCCTCAAACGTTTCTGGAGTCTTTGTATGTTTTATTATTTTTTTTGATTCGATTCGATTCGTTTCACTGCCAAAATAGCAATTTTTCGAAGGCAACATTTCGGCATGTTATTCGTATTTTGTAATTTAAAAAGAAAACGCAACTGAATACAGGTTTATATTGTGCAATGGCAGGCATTGTTTAAAAGAAAAGAGAAATGAAAAAGACGACGACAAATTGGAGCAATTCCGGGGGTACAAACACGAAAGCACGAAAACAGAAAAAGTATTACATTTTTGTCACACGTTGATCCTATTTAATAACGGTAAACAAAACCATTCATAGTCTTAAATCAACTATATATTTTCGAAAAATATATATATATGAGAATACGGATAAATGTAATTATGTTATGGGCAGTCGCCAGTCGGTCTAGGGAGATCCACCATAATATTTAAGCAGTACAATTAAAATCTACTTAAATTAGCAACTAAATGGGCGGAAGTTCGAGGTATTTTAAAGCGCCCCAAAAATAAATCAAAACTTAAACGAATACATTAAAAAAATCTCACAAATGGAAGGCAACTTCCGAGCACTTAAAAATCTAACGAATGTTTATAAAAAAACCCCAACGAAATAAAAGAATTTTTAAGTTAAAAAACAATGCCGAATTTCTTTCTATCAAAACTTAATACTTATTATTCGTAAATTTCAAAAAACGAGTCGTTTTCGCGCCGCAGGACTTCCCTGTGAAAGGCGAAGTTCTGACTGTCAGAAATTTGCCATCTCAGTTGGCTGTGGATTTTAATTTGGCAAGGTCCAGTCAATAAAAGTGAATTGTCCAGGACGCAGTTGTCACTCCCGACACGACATCCTTCGTATATACACCACACGCGACATAGAAAAAAAATATTTTTTATTAAAAATTTCCCCCAAAAAAAATATACATTTTCGAATAGGTACATACACCTGAGCGTATTTATTTTTTATAAAACCCAAAACCGCAAAAAAAGGTGATAAACTTGTACAAAACTTCGAATACAAAAAAAAAAATAGTCGGTACCTGGACGGAGCAGAGAAGCTGAGAATCTTAGCAGAAACTGTAGTTCCTAATCAAACTGTAAGTAGCAATTTGTTTAAATATTTAAAACGAGAATTTTAGGAAGAAAAAAGTTAATATATATTTTTCGATTTTTGAAAAGATTTTAAGTGCTGGCGCACATAAAAATTGTCAGCAACAGGGTTGTCATATTCACGCTAAGCTTCCGGAAGATTAATTATTTTAGGCGGAAATTCCTTTTCTATGCAGCTAAAACTTTGTTGGTGGTCTATCTAAGTTTCACGCAATTAAAAATTAAATTAAATTAATTAAATAAAAATTAAAATTAAAAAAGATTGTAAGCCGGCCATGGTTTCCACCAGCACTGTTGGTTACCTAAGAATTTAATTTAATTGATGCAAATATCAATTGGAAGTTAGTTGAACATCAGTTAATTGATATTTAAATAAGCACTTTCATTAAAATTACGTTTGAATTAGGAAAATTTGAATATTGATATGTAAATAGGCAGAAAGCTGGCAACACTGTGCCAACTCTCGTGTATCTCTTTCTCTCTTGGGCTGAGTCGAGTAGAGTCCGTTTACGTGAGCGGTCGTGGATTCGCTTATAGCACACGACTTATCACATATTTTTTGTGAAGAAAAAACCATAAAAAACAAAAAAAAAATTAAAAACACACAAAAAATTAACAAAAAAAATTGTAAAAAGTAGTAAAAATTTCGAGCAAAAACCGTAAGTATCCGATACCAAGAATTGTGAAATTAACTTCTCCCTCGTGTGTGCTGGCGCTGTGACGTCGACGCAAGATGGCGACGTTGACTGCTTTTGTGTGTTTTCCATGTGTGCGTGCGTGTATGTGTTGCCTTTGGATTTCTTTTGAAATCGCACAAAGAAACACAATAATCATTTAATTTCTTATTAAATTGGCCCCGCCTTGTGTGATTTGCATCCGTCCGATCCATATATATAGTATATCTAGCGTGTCCCCATGTACGGACGTAGATGCGTGCATGTGGAAATTTTCCAACGTGTTCTTTGCTGGTATTAGTAAAAACGAGGGAAATACAACAACAACAAAGCACATGCAAGAGCTCCCAGGGTTGCCATGTCAACTAAATTGCCCACCGCTCGCCCGTCTGTCACATGCGATAACCGCACACACACACACACACGCATTCAACCACACACCCAAAATAAGCAAAAGCCACGCCGCATTACTAATTGCAATTTAAGTTTTTTATTTATTATTTGTTCCGCTTGCACTTTGCTCCAATAAGTTTTGCGTGCGCAGGCCCAAAGGCATGGCCTACTCATGTGCTCTGTAGAATATAAGACTGATTTTTGTTGAAATTGAAAATCTAATTAATTTTCCTGTCAATTGATTGCCGCCACAGGAGGACGCAATTATAAAAAATGGCATCTTTGTACGTAGGCGACTTACACCAGGACATCAATGAGGCGGGTCTCTTTGAGAAATTCTCCACCGCCGGTCCAGTTTTGTCCATTCGCGTTTGCCGCGATACGGTTTCCCGGCGCTCCCTAGGCTATGCCTACGTGAACTTCCAGCAGCCAGCCGATGGTGAGTATAATTTTTATATAATTTTAATCTACCATATTTACCGCCCGACCCGAACCACCGTATGTTCTACACAATGAGAGTGGGCTGGAATTTCCAGTTATTGCACAGCTGTCGGCGGAGCAGTCATCGCCCACATAAAACGTCCAGAAAGTTCTTATAAATTGCAATTGATAATCTTCCAGCAGAACAAAAAAAAAGTGGTGTGCTGTCTTCTGCCTTATCGCGTTGACCCAGCCCAACCCGTTTTAGTTTGCGTTGCCCTGCGGCCCCCCGGCCAGTTTCCGTTTTGGCGCCACTGCCTTTTCGCCTTGACTATTTTTGTTGTTTCCAAGCGGCTCGCGAAACACGCACACATGCACACGGGCCATCGATAAATGCCGTGCGTGTGAGTGTGTGTGTGTTTATTGTTTATATGCCCGCCTGGCGGCTGCCCGCGTGCGGAGTCGTTTTGCGTCTTTGCCGTTGTTGTTGTTTCTTTTTATAGGTTAAAAATGATTAGTCGGCAGAGAAACAAGAAAAATTGCGGGCACGCTTGTTGCTTGGCAAGTTTCATACACACACACACACGCGAATAAACCCGCCTGCATTTCGTTTGCCGCCGTGGCAACTCTGCTCCATTTTTTATTGCCCTTTCCCTTTCGCACACACTTTTGTTTTCACCGTTAGCTTCGCTGCCTCCGCGGCCCCCTGGCCATTCATTAACACCAGTGGTTCCCAAACTCTTTTCTCTCATAGACCACTTTCAAAACTTTGCTGGATCCGGTGGACCCCCTGCAGCTAAA
>JBAMCP010001085.1:0-28221 GCA_037075105.1 Lissocephala sabroskyi | reverse complement strand
GTAGGGAGGCTCAAGGACGTCAATTATTTATAATACCACGAAGGACTTCTAAACGCCGCCAACGTTTTTAGGGCTGCCAAGCGTAAAATCGACTTTTCCGACCACCGAAACCAACAAAAATTGAATTCAAATTAAGGAGCACAACAAAAAAAAAACTACACCCGCAGGCAAATTGATAATTTGACGAAAAGTTGAACAAGGGAAACTGTTTTGTTTCCCCCCCCCCCCCCCCCCACACACACACACCCCAGCAGGACCAGCTCATTTGTAGTTTTGTGTTTGTGTTTTTTAGGTGATCCTTTGGCCTCGGGAAAACCTCAACAACCTCGACAATGACAAGAGTCCTAACCACCGAAGGATGCCCCACGGCCGTCCGACCCAACCACAAAATCTGCCCCACCCACCAGCACCGCGGATGGACCGTCGTCGTCGTCGGCTGAGTTCTGGTGTCCTTCCTCCCTTTGGGCATCCCGCGCCGAGTTGACACGGCGACTGGAAACACTTGGCTCGGGTGTTTATAAGGACATTCCGCTACTGGCGAATTCGGGGAGCCGCGGCGAGTCCGCGTCGTGGATTTAATTACAAAACTTCCTTGCTGAGAAGCACAAAAGTGCGCATAATCAAAACAAATCAACACGTGGTTTTTCCCTGGCGTGCCAAGAAGTCAGTCGCAGCCGAATTACCGAATTACCGCTCGGCTTTTGGCCGCCAGGCCAGCCCGAAACGGGCGACGCTGCAGCATCAGAAAAAAACCCACGAGAGCCAACAACGCGACTCGCTGCTCCTGCGCAGCATCCAGGCTCTCTCACCAACGCCTCGCGCGCTCTCGGAGGATGCAGGAATGCCCACCGCCTTGTTTACTATCCTGGGCAGGCATCTCAACTTTCAAACGCCCTCCCCGCACGCTCGGGATTCAAAGGAGTTTAAAAATGAAATGACGAAAGTGAGCAGATTGTCGCTGCCTGGGCTTGCAGGCCGAGTCGTTACTTTGGTCGATCAGCGACCCCAGCCACTCGATCGGGCCACAACCCTGTTTATCTACCCAAAAATTCGCGCTACAGTCGACGGTTTTGCCTGGAGCATTTGCTTGCCTTTCAGCAGGAATCTTTCCCAGCGACAACTCTATAAATAATTCTATCGATTGAAGACTCCGATCACTTGGTTCAGTTTCTTAAAGCTTGTACGCGACAACCCTGCTCGTCTAACCAAGAAATCCTTATAGCATCGTAGGCAATATTTTGCGAGAAGGTGAAGAATGGAAGGCAGCAGCCTGGAAAGTCTGTTTTATTCTCAGCAGGAAGCTTCTTCAGCGACAACCCTGATCAAAAGGCGCTTAAGCTAGTCTAAAAGGAGTCTCCAAATAGGTCAGGATAGATAAAAGAAGAAGGAGACCTGACCCTTCACTGCCTCTCCCTCTCTCTTCCTCCCTTTCGATGTCTTTTTCTCTCTTTGTTTGTCTTACCACTCTCCTTTCTGAACTTCTCCCGTCTCTCTGCTGATTTCTTCTCTTTTCTTTCTTAAATCTTCCACTTTACTCACTCTTCTTGTTTTCGTTTTCTCTCTTCTTGCTTTTCTTCTAGCTCTCTTCCCTTTCTTCAAGCTTCACTTCCATTTCTTCCTCTCTTTCTTTCCTCCCAATTTCTCCTAATAAAGTCTCCGCCTTTCCCCGTCATCTCATCTCCTCATCTGATCCAAGTAACAAACCAATTCCCTTTTAATTTCCTGACTCTTCCTCTTTCCATCCTCGATCCTGATTCTTTCCCTTCAACTGAATCTGGCAACGCTGAGTAACAACGACAATCGAAAGTCAACCGAACCGATAAAAAGGCAGGCAAACGGCAGCGCATTTCTGAGCTGGCCGAGATGCCGACGTCGGTGGGCGTGGAAGGGCGCGAGAAAAAATTCCGGGAGAGGCTGCTTGAGAAATTCAAGTTGAATTTTGGGCTTGCCTCGCAGCTCTCCGCACTCCCAGAGCGGCGACGCCAGGACAGACGGCAGACTCGCATTACGTATACGCAGGCGAGGGCGTGTTGCGTGACGCAGCGGCTGGCGAGAGAGCAGCAGCCGAGAGAAATAGAAAACAAATAAAAAAAAAATACCCACCGAAATAGAAAACACTAAGAAAAAAAAAAACAGAGACCAGCAGCCGCGAGAGGGGATGTCCTGCCAGTGAGTCTGCCAGGCTCGTCTATGCCGTTGGGTGTGCGCGTCACTGTGAGAGCCACCGTGTGTGTGTGTGTGTGTGAGGGTGTGGATGTGTGTGTGTTTCGTAATCAACATCGTGGCGAACGCTTAGGCGCCGATGCTGATAGCGCGAAGCTGCGACCGACCGACCGACCGGCCGACGCTGTTAACTGGCGGGCGGGTCGGCTCGGGTCGGCAGTGCCAGTTGGTTGCTCATCGAATTCATTCCGCAGCGCATCAAGTCAGCGGTCGCATCGCCAGCCAGCGAGTGTCTCAGTGAAATAGAACAGAAACAGAAAAAAGGGGAGCAGCAGGAGGCAAAAGGCGCGTAGCCCCGACCGCGGTTACGGTGATGGTTACGGCGACGAAGGCGGCCGATGACCAGGGCGACGCTAACTTGGCTAACTGGACAGACGACAGACTGACTGGGCGACCGACCGCCAGACCCAAAATCAAATCAAATCCTGCGGCTAACGACGAGCGCCAAAGTAAGCAAAAAAATCCACAAACCGTTCGCGTTAAAAACAAAAAATTACCAGTGAACTTAAAAAACCAAAAAAAATCCATAAAAACAAAAATCGCCCAGCAAAATTCGAGCAGCGTAGAAATTTCAGTTCTTCTTTTTTTTGGGCGTGTGTGTGTGTGAGAGTGTCTGTGTGATATCTCTGGGTGTGCGTGTGTGTGTGTGTGAGTGGCGCTGCTGCTGTGTTGTTGTCGCTGTGCGTGCCTTTGAATTTTTGGGTGTGGACTTTTGTTTTATGTTTTTTTCTTCGGCTCTGCTTCTTTTCGCTTGGCCTGGCCAAGGGCTCGGCTTATGTTCTTTTTATTTGTGCTTATTGTTTGCTTCTTAGTGGTAAATTGAAGTTCACACCGTCCCTGGCCAGAGGGCGGCCCATTCAATGCCCCAAATGGGACGTGTGAGGCTGTCAACTAAACAAAGCGAAGCCAAGAACAAATGGAAACCCCGAGCGTCGCGAGATTTTTAATTAAGCGCCATCAGCGTGCCCCTGTCGGTAGGCAACGCTTTTTGTTCAACTCACCAAGGATGCACAGCAAAGCCGCCGCACCCAGTGACCCCGGCCGCCTCGCAGGCCACATGCCATTTCGTCCTGGCAGAATTTTACGATGGAATTTTTGTGTGCTAATTTGCAATGACGCGTCCCCCCCCCCCCCCCTGGAGGTCCTTTTTAGCTGTCAGTGGCACATGCAGCTAATGCCTGAAATGCTTAATGCACCAAATTTAATAGTCCTCGCTGCAGGATGTTTGAGAAGAAAGCCAAACAGTTTTTGTAGCTCGATAAATTTTTTTTATGCATTTTTTTCAAGTGCCTGCCAAATTCACTTGGCCCCGCCAATGAAGGGAATTGAAAATTCCCCGCATTTTTTTTTTTTTTGTGCTTGTGTGCGAGTGCAACTGTTTTAATTGTCAAAGAGAAAAGTGCAAGGAAAAATACAAACCCGAAGGCGAAAAGCGGAAAGCAAAAACAAAATTTGAATATCAGCGGAATGAAAAATCTCAGAAATCCCAACAACAGATAAAAACACACACACACACGCGCGCGCCCATACACACACAGGATGCCATGCAAATGGAATGACACACACAGAGATGACCTGTCACACACAATCACTCAGTCCAGATGGACGGACAGGGGGGGGGGCGGGGGGTGCTGGTGTGCAGCGAAGTTGAAACACCAAATTGTCCTTTTTTTTGCTGGCGGTGTCCTGCTGCTTGGCTGGAACTCTTTAAGCTCCCAGGCGCGGCGGCGTGGAAGTTTAGGTTCTTTGACGCTGAAAAGTAGGCTACGCTTTTTGCCAAAACTTTCAGACGGCAAGCGAACGCGACTCTGTCAACAAAGGCGATGACGTCAAGCGGCCCAGGACATGCGAAACCGAAGACAGAATACCCTAGAAGAATTCTCCTGGGTGGGCAAAGCTTCTCACAGGATAAGGCCTGCATTCTTTGAAAGGATGCGCAACAAGCCCAAGCGGCGGCCGAAATCTACAGGCGGTTAGACAGGCCGACAGATTGACAGTCGGCAAAAACCCAAAACAAAAGCGAAAAGGGGCGAAAAAAAACAAAAGGGAAAATTGGCCGAAAAGCAAACAAGTTGAATGAAAAGCACAAACAAGCAGCCGACAGACGGACCGACGGACAGGCGAACGTGCCGGGCGGGCCAGCAAAAATGCAACAACGCCACGCCCAGGCGCCAGGCCAGCAATTCACAATTCCAAACTACAAAGTGCATCACACACACACACACACACACAGAGACAGGGGGCTCCTAAGTGGCAGCAGGTTAATCAAGTGGATTGAGTGGCTCACTTCGACCGACGAGCAAATGCGAGCCAAGTGGCCAACAGACACGACCCCCACGAGGTTAGACAAAATCGCACAACAATAAGGCGAGCGGAAAGGGAGATTCCTGGGTTCGTTGTTGCCAAATAAAAAGACTCGAAGCGCTGATAAGTAGGCAACACTTTCTTGAAACAAAGTCGCTGCCGCTGCACCAAAAGAGAAACAAAGTTTAGTTTAATTTTGGCAACAGGAAAGCACGAAAAGTCAAAGGAAAAAACAAAGCCTCGAACTCTTTTTTGGGCCAAGAAAACTTCCTTAATTTTGCCACTACAATTGTAGGAAAGAAGTTAAAATAATTTAGAAGTACAGTCAGCAACCCCAGAAACGTGTTTCAAGCGGTCAAACGAATCTTTTGTAATCTGTCGTTGTCTCAGATTCTTCCTATTTGATTCACATCGAGAATTCAGGAAGAGTATTCAGAGCTTGTCAGCTTACAAAGTTCTAAAAATGGCGGCCAATGCGCGTCGGTTACCTGAGGCGCCCATAAAAGTAGGCAACACTCGGCCGAAAATCGCTGAAGGAAGTTTTCCGAAAGAGTATTCAAAGTTGAGGTGAATTTGTTGGGTGACCCGAAGCGACCCCGTGGCTGGCCGCGTTGACAGCGGTCGCTGGTCCTGTCAAATTAGACAAAGTCCGACCCAAAAACGATAAAGCACGACGACCAAACAAACCAAGCAAATAAATTGCAATGGGGCGTGGCACACACACACAACCAACACCATAAAAACCAAAGAGATAAAAACAAAACTGTCAAGAGCACCACAAAGATCCTGGCGTTTCAAAAGTCCTAACCCTTTAAAATGGCCAGACATCGTGGCCGCCCCCTCGCGCCCTCCCAGCAGGACTACAATTGCTTTTCTTTTTTTTTGATTACAAATTCACGAGGTTATGAAAATTTTCTTTTCATTTCGCTTCTCCTCGCGCCGCCACGACCACAGCAGGTGATCCTGGTGAAAGGGAAAGTAATTCGATTTGCCGCACAGTCTCGACCGAAAGCAAGCAATCGAAATTGAAATTCTCCTCTTGGCGCGCAAGGCAAACAAATCGCACACACACTCACGAATAAATATAATTTACCAGCATTTGCAGGGTTAAGAAGGAAATTCGTGTCATTTGGGCCGGCGGCGCCGAAAATGAAAAATCACTCGGTCCAGTTGACGGCGGCAATTTGCAATTCGCCTGGGCCATAAAAATGATGACCGGCGGACAGCAGCGAAGCGGCCATCGCGGCGGTCGGCTCATAGGATTTTCAATCAAAAGTTTAATACGCCGTGAATTCATTACACGTCCTCTCGGCTGGCCTGCCGCACGTTGCGTATACGCAACGTCAAACAAGGCGTTAAACGAGGCCGCCGCCAAAGCCAAAGAAAAACCCGAGCAAAAGAAATTTTCCCCTCCCCAACTCCCAAGCACAGAGAGGCAACCAACGAGTTGGCCTCGTCAAGGGTCCTGGCAGCGACTCCAATGGCCGGGTTGTTATTTGGTTTTCATAAGATAAAATTTATTACCGCCGCCATCAACACACACACACACACGCATAGAGAGAGAGAACAAGCGGCCGCCAGCAGCCTAAGAAGGACGTTTATGTCCACCAGATAAGCCTCCGGGTGAATTCAACCCGGCAAACATTTCAAGCGACAGGCCGGGCCACAGATCCTGTGGTTCGAAGGGGAGCGAAGGGAAAGGAAGTCTTAGAAAGCAAAGGAGTTGAGTTTAAAGACAGCAGAATCCTTGGGTGGGTTAAAAAAAGAGAAAGAGGAATTGGAGTAAAAAACTGAAAGAATTCCCATCAGCCATCAAAACTGAAGACACCAAATTCATAGTGAAAGTTTGCAGGACAAAATAGGATCTAAGGAAGTAGGAAAAAAAACCCACAGGAAAGTTAAGGACTCCCACTTGGCAATCTGAATAAACAGGAAGCATAAAGACTTCGATTTGGAGCCTTTTGGGCTTTTGGAACTTTGGGTCTTCAGTTTTTTTAGACGGTTTCTGGGTTCTTTGGGTTCCCAGACAGCAATCTGAATAAACAGGAAGCTTATAGACTTCGATTTCGGGGCCCAAAAATCCTTGGTTACTGGGAATTTTGTAAGCTTCAGGCTTTTGGAACTTTAGGTCTTTAGTGTCTAAAAAAGATTCAGAGTTCTTTGGGTTCCTAGTGGGCAATGTGAACAAGAAGCTTCCCGACTTCGACTTTCGGAACTTTAGGTCTTCAGTTTCTGATATGGATTTTAGATTTTTTGGATTCCCGGCTCTTTGAAGTTGAGGAACTTTCTCAAGATTCCTTCAAGCCTCCAAAAACCGAAAGAAAATTAAACAAACTCCGCTCAACTCAGCTGCTTGGTCCGCTCGAGCGTCGCTCAGTCGCTCAGCCACTCAGTCCTTCAGTTCATTTGTCGTTGGATGCCTTGCGAGAATCCCAGACTCCTTTTCTTCCTTGCAACTCGAATCCTGAACACAAAACCCTCAACAGACCCTCAGATGCCAATCAAACGACGGAAGGACGATTTCTCGCTGCCAAATGTTTGCCGGGTCGAACCACAGACAACACAGACATTAAACGCACACACACACACGCGTGTGTGTGGGGAAAGGGTGTGTGACCTTGTGCGTCTTTGGCTGCGGCGACGGCTGCATTCGCTGGCGGTTAGCGGGCCCGGGCAGGCGATCCGGCCGATAGGCCACGTTTAACTGCCGTCAGCCGGTCCGGCTCACCAAAAATAATCACTCTTTTGTCACACACACATGTGTGTGTGTGTGTGTGGCGAGTGTGTGTGTGTGGAGAGCATTTAAGACCGCTGCTCGGCCGACAAATTATAAGCCAAAGTTTGGCCAACGACGGCGACGACAAGATGACTGACGCTTGGCTCCGGGCCCAGGGAAAATTGGTAGGCCAACCGCAAGGACCATGACGATGACGAGAGGACAACACCAACAACAACAACAACGGACAACAGCGACGGAAAGTTGGGCGGGCTATCAAAATCCTAACAGACATAAAAACCGCTTGTCGCCGTCAGCCAGAAGTCCTCCGGGCCACGCCCAGTGGCTGTCAATTGCTGGCTGAGGGGAGCACCAGACCAAAAACCGAAATCAAAAGGGAAAGTTGAAAGAGCCCTAGGACAGGGGGGAGGAGGGCGCAGGAGGGGGGAGGTGGTTTGGGTGGCGGCGGTGGCAACGCATTTAATTTATTTACCGAAAAAATCTGCGCCAACAACAAAAACAACGTGAATGCCACCTGTGCGCTTATAAATATGAATTCGCTTCCACAGAAACCTACACACACTCACACACACACGCACAGAGGACGGCACTGCAACACCTGAAAGGCAGGCCTGGGGAACGGCACTGGGCACAGTGGTGCGAGTGGTGGCGAAAATAGAGCGAAAAAGAAGCAAGGGGAAGAGAAGGGAGAATAGAAAGACGGATTCCTTGGCGCTTTTTTAGGGAAAGAGGAGAGAAAAGGCTGCTTGGGTTACAGGCTCATTTTCGGGCAGAATCTTTCATAGACTGAATTAAATTCCTCACTCTCTTCCTAAGAGAGAGATCGATATCGATATTATAAATAGTAAGAAGTGGAGAAAAGAGATCTCACCAATTAAGATCTCTCGCTGGAGGAGTTCAATTCATAAAGATTCTTTGCCGTACGAGACTCTTTATAAATAAAACTTACCCAGACGAAAGAGGATTTTTGATACTGTTAAAGTCCTCAAAGAGTCCTCTTCAATTAGAATTAAAGATTAAGTCTTTTCTTAAAAGGTCTGCTTGGCTTACGGTCGCCTTTTCTTTTCTTTTGGGAGACTCTTCTCCTCTTTTACTTCTCATTCTGTTCCGCATAGATAAGACCTATCGATGGTATGGAATTGAAGGCCGAACGTAATGATATTAACAGCAAAGAATTGAGATCTTTTATGTTAAATCTATCCGATAGAGAAGTAGCTTACTTTTTGGACAGATTTCATGTAGTTAGGAACATTTTATAAAGAGAACTTATCTCCATATAGAAATACTCATGTTGAAAACTGACAGATAACCTATTTTCATTGGGTCTTTTTGGCTTACGATCTCCCCCTTTCCGGAGCGGCTTTTTCCCCTTAGAAAAGAACTATCGATAGTGCGGCAATCACAGCAAGCACAATGCAAGCGGTAGCGCTAAATTTCAATCCAACAAAACCAACCCAATTCCACTTAATTCTTCAAACTTCAGACTTCTTCTTCAACTTATTGCATTTGAATTCTCAATTGACCCGCCAGCTCAGCCACAGTTTGCGGGAATTACGTTGGCCCATAAGAAAAAGCCCATCGACCTATCGAACTGTAGAAACCGAGAGAACAAAGCAGCAAAACAGCAGCAACTGAAGATGTCAGAAGATTTCTTCCAGCGACTTTAAAGCCTCTTCCAAAAAATAGATTAAATTTTTTTAATCTCAAAGTTCTTAAATAAAACCTCAGTTCTTCCAGAGTTCTCAGCAAGCCAGAGAAAACTATAAATCTTTTAAAGAATTTTCATGAAGGAATTTCCTCCCAAGAAAGCGACTTCCCTTGCCGACTTCCACTGCCACTTGTTGTGTTCTGTCAGCTAATTTGCATTTATTCTAAAGAAAATAAGTTTTGAACCACTGTGCGAGCACTTGAGCAACAAAATGAAAACAATTTAAAATGAAAATTTCAAAAGAACGAAACTTCAGAAAGGGCGACGCGCAGGCCGCTCTACTAAATTTTCTAAAATGCCGAGCCCATTTACTCGCAGCAGGGGCGGGGGTGCCTACACAAGGATGTAAGGATATTTGTTGGCGGGTGTGTGTGTGTGTGTGTGTGTGCGGGTGCGGGTGTCTGTGTGTGTGTGAATAGAAACAACGCTGCTTGTTTTTCTTAAATCTCAAAAGCGAGCGGGCCAAGAAGGCAAGGGAAAGGGCCAATTAATAAAACAAAATTTACAACAACAACAGCAGGAACAGCAGCAGCAGCAGCAGCAACAACAAAGCGCGGAGCATAAAAAAGATTCAAGCAAACTGTTTTCTGAACCCAATCCATCCACCAAAAAACTCAACAACAACAGCAACAAAAATTAAAGAGTATTAAATGTAGAAAATTTATGTATACAACAAGCTAATAAATTCAACAACAACAACAGCAGCAACACAAAAACCTAATTAACTAGAAGGATAAATCATACCAACAACAACGGCAGCAGCAGCAACAACAGCAGCAGCAACATTCGCCCCCGCACAGCCAAGGAAGCAGCAAATTCGCCATGGCTGACCATTGAGCAGCCCAGCAACAGCAGCAGGAGCAGCAGCAACAACAACAACCGCTTGACCCGCCAAATAACAAAATTAATTAAATTAAACAAAATTAGTGTGCAAAAAGCGTAGAGACGCGAGTGAAAGCCGCGGCGAGGCGCGGGGAGGAGAGGCAGCCTGGCTGTTGTGTGTGTGTGGCTTTGTGTTGTGGGCATGGTCGTTCGCAGGCGTCATGCTGTGCAACAACAGCAGCAGCAGCAGCAAACGGCCAACGGGTCAACAGCAGCAGCAGCAGCAACAACAACGGCAGCAGCAACGTCGGACAGTCAAAACAATAAAAAGAACTACAAAAACAAACTGAAAAGCAAATTAAAAACGGTTGATGGCAGCAACAGCGGCGAAATCTTTCCTAACAACAGCAAAACGCAGCCTTTAATAGATTCTAAAATGCCAACAGCAGCCAGCAACATCAACTACAACAGCAACAGCAACAACGACACTGCCAACAAAACGCACAAGACACAAAGGTTAACAGCAACACTCGTTGACAGCAACAGCAACATTATCAGCCTGTGCGGTTCATTGGCTGCAGCAGCAACATGTCAGCAATTCACAGCAACAACAACAACACCAACAAGAATTCCCTCAGCAACAACCTCAGGCCAAAAGCATCAAAGTCCCGCCCACAAAACACCAACAACAACAACTCTGTCCATTTGGCGTTTAGTCCTGCCGATTGTTGTGCTCGTTGTCCTCGGCCTGTCGCCCTGCTCGACGGCCCTGCGCCTGACCAACGGCGGCAACAGTCTCAGCAAATCGGCTGCCGCCAACAAAGAGCAACTCAACATCGGCCTGATCGCCCCGCACACGAACTTCGGGAAGCGCGAATACCTGCGGGCCATCAACAATGCCGTCGCCGGCTTAACCAAGACTCGCGGCGCCAAGCTCACCTTCCTCAAGGACTACTCGTTCGAGCAGAAGAACATCCACTTCGACATGATGTCCCTCACGCCCAGTCCAACGGGTAAGTCCCAAATTCGATTATTTATCTTAATAGACGATCCCAAGTGCAAGTTCCATGAGATCTGGCAACTCTGGTTTCTCATTCCTAACACAAAACAAAAAACAACTAAGCAGAGAAGCAAGGGAACTCAAAGGGGAAAAAGTTAGACTGGGGAATCTTCAGTCTACCTGAAGAAAGCAGAGGAATCAAAACTGTTCCCATTTTCTGTGCGGGTCTGGGAAGAAAGGTTCCTTAAAGTTCTCAAGAAAGCAAACTTTAGAATCTTAAATGAACCTAGAATTGAATTCTTATGAAAGCTTTGATTCTGGTGAAGGAATCTTAAGCGCTCTGAAGGACCAAACTCTAGTTCGTTTTAGAGTTAAGAGAGGAACCGGTAGAGACCCAAAGATTCATTGGAATTCATTCATTCATTGGGAACCACAATCAGCCCTGGATTTATGATAGGTCCAAAGGTTCCTTGAGAAGTTGCCTTAAGTTCCTTAAGTTCCCAAAGACTGAACGAGTTTCCTGGTATCATAAATCAGCTCTGCTATAAATTCCCTCTTTAAAGTCGAGAGAGCCAAACTTTGACAACCCTGACAACGGTTGTGTTTTCCCTCAAGATTAAAGGATCTAAGCATCTTTTTTGTGTCTTAAACTAATTACAACGGATAAAGTACAGTTACCAAACCCCCCCCTCCCCCACCTCACCCTTATCCTTTTACAAACCCTTTATTACTGTGATAACCAAAACAAAAACTAGTAAGCCCAAAAATTCAAATCGCATTGCGGTCTCCGTTGGCCTGAATGTGTGCTCCTTGGATTATTGCCGAGACCCCAAGTCAAAATCCTACCTTCCACCCCTTCCCCCCCCCCCCCCTTTCGTCTTACGCAGCCTGCTGCGGTGCCGTGACCACCCGTGGCGGCAATTTAAGTCGTTTGGAGACTCCCGCCCAGTTGAAGCGTAAGCGACCAGCGGGTTGTCCATCGACCCGAAGGCATTGGCGTAGACGTAGGCGTGGCCGGAGGCGGATCTGTATCTTTGGCCCAGGTGGGCATTTAATTGCCTGTGGATTTTAATAAACGTTTCGTTTTTGAGCTACTTAAACGCTTAAGTGGCAATTTCGAAAAGGACACGCAACCGACAAAACACCCAAAATTACTTAAATATTTGAGCGCTTCTCGGACTTCAACAAAAGTACAGTCTGCGAGTGATTTAAAGGGGAAAAGGAACCACACACACACACACACACAGATATGACCTGGTTAGAGCAAAACTTTAAGCACTCTTTCGCCTTCAAAATAAATTCTCTGGAACTCTCAGATCCTTCAATTTTCCCCACGTGCTTATCTGATTCGATAGGAATTACCGTTATTCTTGTCGATTTCTTACAAATCGAGCATATTTGTCCGTCTAAATTAGTTCATTAAATATCTGAGAATCTCATAAAAGTCGCACACAAACTTGGAATGACTGAGACTTCAAGAAAATCAACGAAGACTTAAGAAAAAAACTCAAGACTTGAATTTTTTTAACGCGTTATTTTCTGGGTCCCTCGATCAGTCAGTCTTGGTGAAAGCTCTGCCCTGAGATCGATAAATGGCCGGGCCAGGATGAGGCAAACAGATGGACGATACATAAAACCCACTTCTGTCTGATTTGAGTTGCCATTTCCGAGCTGACAGGGATTTCCATAAACCGATTGAATGTTTGAACCTTCGAGTGCAGGATTTAATGACAAATAAAACAGATTTAATATCTGCATAAGCGAATGTGCACATGTGTGTGCGTGAGGATATTAGAGAATAGCTGATGATATCCTGTGGCTGCTGCTCTCGGATTTGGTTAGCATTTAGTGGCAGTGACTCTTTCCAAATGCATTTAACCCACACACACACACACACACACACACTTTAGAGCCGTTTAAAATCCCCAGTAATTTGCGAAATGAAATGGGTAAAATGCGCTCTATGAAATTACAAAAGCCGATAATACCCAAAACAGCGGGCGGGCCTCACCCGTGGGGAGGGGCGTACAGGACGAGCCACGCCCACTTGTGACAAGCAATCCATCCCTAGGGAGAATTAATTATTCCTCTGTCTGTGCGAAATGCCCTCCGGCCATTTTGGTGGCTCGAAACAATCGACAATCGATTTCCCCAGTCGATTACAGCCCAACATTTCCGTTTACATCTCGATGAATTTTCATATGCTTATGCGCCAGATTACATAATGAGTTCAGTTCGTCCTTAATTGCATTTTCCCCGCCCGGCCACAGCTGGGGAAAGGGTCTTTGGCATTCGGCGTCATTCATCTTCCTGACACTTCGCTGTCAGTGGCCAACGTCTGTGCCGGGCCGGGCAAGGGACTCCTAATGGGATACTCATTAAAATTATTGTTGTTTTCCTTTCGATTATCCCCGCACTTTCGCTTTTTTTGTCCTTGCTGTCTGTCGATTTGTTTCTTTTTTTTTGGTCTGTTCGCTTCGCACTTCTGGTGTGACTTTTTCGGGATGTCAATTGCGGGTCCTTGCCATCTGCTTCATTTCCCCGCCATGCATGTCATTTTCGAGGAATCTTAAGCGATTCCATCGTCTCGTTTTACTGTTTTTTTTCGTACTGTTATTCGCAATCGATTAAGGCGCTTGCTATCGATAGTTTAAGGCGGGGCTACTTAAGCGTTATATTGTATCGATTATCGATTATTAATATCCTTGCTTTATTCTCGTAATCTTATATCTCTTGTGTTGCTTTCTATCATTGATTCTATTCGTCGCTGTATTTCGATGTAATTGCTTCCTATCGATTAATTGAACAATTGCTAACTTTCTATCGTTTTTTCCCCTTCTTCATTACCTTTTATCAATTATACTGTTGATTATCGTTTACTATATTCGCCGCTTTATTATCGTCGTCGTATTTCGATTAAGTTCTTTGTTATCGATTAAAGAACTCTTTTCAGCTTTCTTCCCCATCAAAATCGTTTCTCTAGAATATTTCCTCTTCTTTCTGTTCTAAATTCCTTTCTTCTAACTCTTCCCATTGCTTTTGTTTCACCCTCAACTTTATTTCTCTCTGTATGTCAAATTTGTTGACTGCTTTAACCTTCAAAATTTATTGCCATTCAATTTTCATGGAATTTAGACGCCTGGACTTTCGCTCTCCCTCTTTCTCGCTCTCCCGCTGTTTCTGGCCACAAAATTCGTATTAATTTAACCCTCTAATTACCTCGGGCTTTGGCTATTTTGGGAGCCACCCACCCGGGGAGTTGACACGACGAACTATTCAGATTGAAATTATAACGCCGACGCGCCCCGTGGCCGTTAAAATTTCGATAATCATTGAATTGGTTAATTTTTTGGCCTAATTATGATGGGCGGCACGGCCTCCGTTGTTATGAGCAAAAACTGAATTTCCAATTGAATTAAAATCCACCAAGACACCCCACACACACACACACACACACAATCACCGACTTCTAAATGAAAACAAGAAGAAAACCAAACAAACGATGCCCGACTAACTGAGTGTTTGGGTGTTCGAGTGTGTGTGTGTTTTTCGATTGAAATTTCATTTAGGTTTCTATTTGCAATATATTCAGCCATCCATCCATCCGCCCAACCGACCATCTGTCCGTCCGTGCGTCTGTACCCGACAGCCAACAAGCCAGGCAGCCCCGGCATTCCAAGTGGAAATGTAAGAGGAAGAAGTGGAGAAAAAAAAGTGCGAGGTACTCACCAAAATTTGCTCAGCCTCGATTTGCATACAATATGCCTCCCTCCGGCCACGCCCCCTTCGAAGGAGGGAATTCGGACAAAGTCCTAGTCGGCTGATTATATGAATTCTCTGCTTCTTCTTCGTCATCGTCGTCGTCTTCTCCTTCGTATAAATTGATAAACTTGGGGGGGAAGTTTGAGGTCGCGGAGGAGAAATGATGGGAAAACTGTAAAGAAACCGAATAACGAATTTTAGATGATGTTCAAATGTTTATATTTGATGGATCCCTGCTCCGCACACACACACACACACACACTGGCTAGGTGTGTGTGTAGACGCAAATTACAACACATAATAAATGTCGAGGGTGGGAAGTCAGGGCCCAGGATCATCGACGCGTGCGTGTGTGTGTGGGGCTGTCTGAGGCCCTTGGCGATTGGGAAATTTCATAAAGGATTCGACTAAATAAGTCAGTAAGGCAAAAGCAGAGCCCGGTTGCTCGGACAAAGTTCAGTGATTTTCATTTCACTCATTTATCAGTCGAAAAGGCACGAAAAACGCAGACGAACGGACGGGGGGAAAAAAATAAATAAATTGTATAATAATTGTATGGAAATTGATTTCGATTTGGTGCGGTCGCCAGGCTCATCATTCCGCCGACCCGAACTCTTTCTTTTTGTTGGGTAAATTGAATGAATAGCCCGAGGCTGGCAGGCAGGACGGCCGGGCGGGGCGGGGCAGAAGGCCAAACAATGCGGTATCCTGGGCTGGGCTTCAATTGGCGCAGTCGGAGGTTGGGCGGCTGTTGTTCGTCGGTTGTTCGCGCTGCCTTCTTTTTAATAAGTACGATAATGAGCCATAACCGTGTTTGGTTTTGCCCCAGGACCCGCAATTATACGGCTTGTATGTGTCCGTCTCTCTCTGTCTGTGTATCTGTGTTGGATGTGTGCGTTCTGGGGCAAATTTGGATGTGGATTTTATGTGGGATTTCGAATGGGAAAAAAATCAAGCGCTGCCCAAGGGCAACGGGGCAGGGACCTTCAAAATTCTCTCTTTTTTTTCGTGTTTTTTGTGTGTGAAGGAACTTTTTAATTGGTACGAGAACCACTGCTTGTTTTGATTTTCAATTCCCAGCTGAAGTGCTATTTAGGAAGGTTTAAATTAGCCAAAATCGAGGCATAAAAAACTAGCAATGGTTCGGAATTTAAGGCTTTTTAGGGGAGAAAAGTCTTTGGTGTTTTCTTGAGTCAATAAACATTTGATTGTTCAACAAATGAAAGCACAACAATTATTGGTTTTAAAAAAAATTTAAATTATAAAACTAAAAGTAATGAAATTGTGCGAAAACTACAACCCCTCAAAGGTACAGTTGCCTCCGAGCAGAGTACGTTTCGATAGTTGGCTGATTTCAACAATTAACCCGCTGATTTGTTAATCTTCAAAAGCTTTCGAGTTTTTTTTAATAAACATAAACGGATTTATGATAAAATTGCTTTAAAGCTGTCCCATTTTGTCCTGAAATAATCGCAGGTTGTTGAGAACAAAAAAGTCCCGTCAGCGTCATACAAATGTCAACCTTTTTCCCTCCCCATTCCGGTTAATTTGTAGTTTGAGAAGTTCTGTTTATTCATTATCAATTAGCCGATTTATTCCCTCTCCTAAACGTTCGTCGATTCTTAGATATCTTGTCTTTCCATAGACAGATTCCAAAAACTTAAGAAGCAGCAACTCTGCCATTAGAATTAATCGAAAGCCTTCTGAAATCTTTGCAGTTAAGTGTTCGACTTTCGTCTAATCGATAACTGATTACTTTATAACTAAATATCGACAGCAAATTTACTCCTCCTTCTAGCTAATCATCGTATACGATTCTTGGACACCTTTGATACTTTTTTTCTACTTCCATAAGCAGATTTCAAAATCCAACGATTCCGAGTAATTTTTCTGAGACAGCAACTCTGCCTTTAAAATTAAACGATAGTGTTCCGCAGTTGACTTTCGTTTAATCGATTTGGTTGTCTCTTTAACCCGCTCTCGTAATCGATAGCGGCCAAGTTGTTATTTTAATCGGTTTGCCCTTCGATTAGTTTTATCGGCAATTGCTGTTGCGATCCCAAACCAAATTGAGTTGTGCAAATTATCATCCCGAAATGATTATATTAACCCAACCCAAGCAATTTAAATTGAAAGACCCGTCCCCCTGCCCCTAAAAGGAAAACTATTTTCCCCAAATGCCATTAACATTTATGCAAAACTACCAAAGAGACCGAAAGAACAGGACAACAGCAGGGGGGGCGGTGGAGAAAATGAAACCGAAATACAAAATGAACTACAAAAAGCAAACAACCCCACCGCCCAATCAGGCGCCAAGTTTAGTGGTCGTGTGTTTTGCTCCGTTCGCAATTTGATTGTGTGTCAAAGTAATTCAATATAAAATTGTATTACTTTAACCCAGCCAGCCAACGAACGATCCCCAGTCGTTTGGGTCCGGTCAACTCAACTGAACCCACTTTGCCGATTCCCAGACACAACAAACGATTACACCCAACCGCCCAGCCAATGCGTTCGGTCCGCCGTCCACTCCGTCCAGAGGGGCAGTCACTGAGAGCGATTGTTTAGTTTTCCTGCCGTACATCTGATACTGACTATAAAATGCTTGAATGAGGGCAGCAGGGAAGGGCGGCGGCTTAACCGCCTCGCCACTTGTGGTGGGCGAGTCGTTCTCATCCGCATTTCAAGTTTCAAGTGTGGCGGATGTTGCTGGCCCTCTGGGGAGGCAGGGGTTTTGGGGCCCGCCATAAACTTTGATAGCCTGATTATCGAGTTTAGCTCATTTGTTGCCAGATGCTAAGGGAGGAGTTGGACGTCGGCCAGCCGCCAGCTGGCAGCCAAGCGCTGGCCAAGCGACCTGCACATTGCACATTTGCTCCAGTTTTTCGAATGGGCAAACAATTTTCCTCTGCTTTGCCATCCCCCCCACCGAAATCGGTGAGGGCGCGGTCATCAATAATTTGCGCCCATTCGGTTAGGCCCGAAGTGTCAGCAGAGTCCGCACCATTACCGTTATTTGCCACATAACTGGCATTATCTTCATTAACATTATTGGTCGGATTTTATCTACAATAAATCGTTCGTGGTAACAGCAGCTGCCAATTTGCAATTATTGCACAAAACCATCTGCTCGGTTTGACACCCGAAACGAGGGCTGTTCGATTAATCGATTGCCGAAAAATCAACTCAGTCTTACTAAATTTCCTCAGTGGAACTCGAGGTTGGAAGCTGGAAGTGCTTTTCACCCTCCGTTTCCTGTTGGTTTGTCAATCCGGAAGCTTCTTTAAGGGTTTTTTAACCGAAGCTTTTAATAATCAGTTCATTAACTCTTAAGGATCTGAACGATTAGGGAGAGGGTCAATCTAGGGAATCAATTTACTTTCCTTAGGTTCTAAGATTCTTGGGAACAAGATTCGTTGAGAGAAGTCAAATTTCAAATGTTTTTTGAAGCTGAAAGTTGGGGGAGACCTCAAACATTCATATTTCCAATATCTTCAAGTGGTTTCTGAAGCTGAAAGATTGAAGACATCCCAAGAACCAAATCCGATGCTTAACAAGGAGAACAAAGCAACCAAAAACCTGCATAACCCCAAATGACTGTGACTTATTCTCTTCAGATCTTAAGCTCTAAGATTGAAGACATCTCAAGAACCAAATTGGAATTCATTATACGGAGAAGAAGGAGACCCAAAACATTCATATCTCCAGTATTACACGGACTCCTCCATTAAATTCCAAGTGGTTTTTGAAGCTAAAAGATAGAAGACATCTCAAGAACCCAACACGATGCTTAACAAGAACCAAATCCCATTCATAATACGGAGAAGGAGGACCCCTAAGCCCTTCATATCTCCAATATGAAACTGACCTCTTCAGTTTACAGAATTAAGTCATCCAAATCCATCAAAAACAGAACCGCTCTGATCACAGGAAACCCCAACCAAGCCAAACAAAATCTGTGCTTGTGGTTTCTTCCTGGAGACCAGCAATCTTCTCCCCTTCCAAACCTCCCCAAACTCCCCTCGTCAAACCTCATAGAAGCCTCTTATGCGGTTAGTGTGTCGCTCAAAGTCTGGGAGAGAATCTGTCTGGGGGAAAAGTGGGACCGGTAGGAATGTAATTGCGTATTTGGGCAATGAAGCAAATCAATTGGCCTGGCGTCTTCATTGGCTTTAATGTTGTGCCGTTATCCTTGTCAGAGCGTTGCTGTTGTTGCGGTGCCTTGGCCTTGATCGGGGAATTGTTTTCTTTGTTTCGATTTCTCTCCTTCGACATCGTTGACTTCCAGTCCGATTGCCGCAATTGACCTATAAATTCAACTGCAGTTGCCCCCGGCCTAGGCATTACGCTGGCTTACAATTAAGTAGGCCAGAATAAAAATGTATTGTGGACGGGAAAAAGGACTGGGCGGGCAACTAGGCAAGGTCATTTCAAGGATGAAACTGCGGCTGCTTGGCCAGGCAAGCAACTTGAAATAGAGAAAAGCGAAAGCAACTCTAAAGCAAATTTCATATGACGCTTGATGAAGCTTAATTTATCGGTTATCGGTCATCGAAACTGTGCAGAGTTGAGGAAGAAATTTCACTAACAATAAGCAAAGGCTTTTGGGAAAGCAGCTTAACTTTGTTCTGGAAGCCTCGCCAGAATTTAGGATGCCAATTTGAAAGGCTTTCAATCTTCCGGTTATCGGTTATCAATCATCAAAATTCTTCAGAGTTGCTTTGAACTTGGCGTTTTTGGCGATTCAGGCTTTCAGAAAAGCCTTGCCGGAAATTTAGGATCCCGTCTTGGAAGACAATTCAATTCCAATTCTAAATTCCAGAAAAGTTAACTTTTCGGGCTTGCCAACTTGCCAGCGCAAATGTTTGCTGTGTTGGGCGTAGTATCCTTTTATATCCTTGGGCTTTATACATACACACATGCTGGCATTTCTGGATCTGGTTAGGCCCATTCAATGACCCACGACGCTTATCCCTTTGCTTTTGTTTATTGGCCAGCATTTATTTCGTTTCAATTTAGCGGACATTGAATTCCCCCCGCCACCCTCCTCACCTCAACTCTCATTCAATATTGACAGAAATAGGTTGGCCACCGTTCTACTCTTCTCTCAATCAACAAGCCTCGGCAGGGCGGCTGTGCAACGGTGCGTATGAGTAATGCGTTCGGTTACCTCGTTGCGTTTGTTTTATCGGTTTCAATGCTGCCCACTGGCCGATGCCTTTGTGTGTATTCGCTTTATATCGATATTGATATTGATATGTGAGTTGGTTTATATTCAATTCACACACACATACACACACACCTCCTTGTTGGGGGGCACATAAATAAAATGTTCGTTACCCTTCGGCCGCTTGACCGCGTCCAGTTGGCCATCAGGCTCGGTTGGGGGCCTTTCAGTTGGCGCAAATTGCACGGCCAGGCAAATCAGCATGAAAGGACCACCGGCAACTCCGCTGGAGCGCTAATCGATGGGCCCCAATTAGCGGGCCCCAAATTAGCACATTCAATGGACAGAAATGAAAGAAAAAAGGACTCGACGGGAAAAGCAATTCCTACAAAAAAACTAACTGAAAAGTTAAGGAATCTATTTCACCAAATAAAACCGAGCAGACTTTTTGCATAATAATTCGCCTAATTTGGCAAGTTTTCGTTCCAATTGGGAAGTCCAACCCTCGGAACAGCCACAAAGCAAATTACCTTCCACCGACCTGCGGAAAACAATCTCAATAAATTTGCCAACTTTACAAAAAAACCATTACGTACCATAAAATAGAAAACAAAAAGAACAAAAATAAACACGAGCAAGGAGACGCCAAGGAGACGCCCGGCTTCCTGGAAGCGCGCACTTAAGTTCTGATTATGAATATTGCATAATTCCAAGTAACGGTAACTGAATATTTTTGGCCACATTTTAAATGGCGTTGGCCGCGTGGGCGGGCAGGTTGATTTGATGACAGAAGGCAATTCATTTCCCCCCCGTCTCCCGTCTCCCGGAACCAAATCAAATCTAACCTACGCATCGCCTAGAACACAATAAAATCGAGCAGTCATTTTTCTTTGCCCGCGCGGCCTTGTCACACATTTTTTACGCGCCCCGGAAAGGACAAAGGAAAGTGCGTGTGTCGACAGGAAAAAAGGCAACGAAAGTCGGCCTTTTGTGGGCCTCAGAGTCATCCATTCACTTGACTTTGACTAATCGAAGGCCGAGCCACACACACACGCCGATAACAAGAGCCACCTGGGGGTTGAGGCGGCTGCTGTTTTGCCATTGAGTCGGTTGGCTGCCCATTATCATTAGCCCATGACTGGCCGGACCATCTGCATGCCCATCATCATCAGCAGGAGCGGCAGCCACATCCTGTTACCTGCAGCAGGTATTCAGGCCGGGCTGGCTTGATTATTGAGCTGGCCTGGCTTGTTTACAGCTTGTCTACATTGAGTATTACAAATACATAAAGCAGCCGTTGACCCAGGCGGTCAGTCTGCCTTAATAAGCGCCACGAAGGAGCGAAGGACTCGGCTTTGAATCGGTTGGCTGTTGAGGCAAATAAAATAGAAGACATTTCACTTGGCTGAGGAGTGCAATTGCCGCTTTTAGGTGCACACATGCGACACGCCGGGGCGCCCATATCCTTGCTCTTTTAATGCATCCTTTGGCACTCGAGATTCGTTTGAACGAGCAGCGTTTCCAATGCCACCCGCTGCCCGCCTTTTGGATGGGTCGTCTGCTTTTTATGGAAAGTGTTTTTCCTCTTCATAGAATTTTATGATAATTTTGCAAAACCAGCCAGCCAGCCAGCCAACCGTCGTCGTCTGTGGAAAGTACGCAACAGCAGGCGAGTCCTTTGGCCATTGAAATTAAACTGGAGTAGGCGTGTGGGGGTCGTCAGTCCTTTGCTCCGCCTGCAATTCACTACTTTCGCTTTCATTTTGCCGTCACCCGCCACCCGGCCTTTGGGTAAATTCAATTCAAGTTGATGGCCAAGTTGCTGCCGGTAATTGTCGCTTAAGTGGCTGAGATAATCGGGTTATTTAAAGAAGGGGTTCGTCTGATTTTGCTGTCCATTTCTAAATCTGTAAGACCGTCAAGCCTCCGCGGCCAAAATCCCAAAACCTGCACGACCTTTGGTCACACTGAAAACAATAAGAAGGCCCAAGATCGATAAATTTGTTCTGCTTGTTTATCGAGGCCCTTAAAAAGACCCTTAAACTTGACCTGTCCCGCCGGCTGAGTCCTTTCACAGGCTCTGGCCAGTCTTGGGCCGAAATTCACTTTAAGGAAGGGATTTGCTTGATTTTGCTGTCCACCTCAAGGAGTTTAGGGAGTCATTTATAAATCTGTAAGACCGTCAAGCCACGGCCGCCAAAATCCCAAAACCTGCACGACCTCTGGTCACACTGACAACAATAGCAAGCCCAAGATCGATAAATTTGTTCTGCCTGTTTATCGAGGCCCTAAAGGAGACCCCTAAATTTGACCTGCTCCGTCAGCCGAGTCCTTTGACAAGCCTTGGGCCGAAATTCACTTGACCACAAACAAAAACCAACAGAGCCGAGCAAATGTAGGACTTTTATTTTACATTTAAATGTGCAAAAATGTCAACCAGGCGAGATGGTGAGAACGACAAGAGCAGCGGCGCTGGGCAGGGGGTCGGGGGTGGGGTCAACTTATTGGAGTGAAATTGATTTCATAAAAACCAAGAAACGAAGGCTGCCGTTGCCCTCTGACAACTCGGAAACATTCCCGCCAATGGCATTTCAACAAGCCACTTCCCCCTCCCCGCGCTGCTGGCTATGCGATGTCTTCAATGCTTCTTCCTCTTGAAAGCTTTCTCAGCCATTCGCATTCCTTTCACATAAACACACATAAAATGGGGCTGCTTAACAGTCCTGCGAATGCCAACAACAACAACAACAATATCAACATCCTGAGGCCGAGCCATGACCATGACAAACAATACAGAGAACATTTTCTTGTACTACATAGGCTCCCCCCACCCCCATGGCCCCATCCTCATTCTCATCACCGTCACCCTAACACACCCAACCGGTCCTCTCGCCTGCTCTCCTGTGCATTGCAGTTCCTTGAAGAGCATAGCAACGCCCGCAGGGGTAAGGGTAAGGGGGAGGGGGTAACGGCCACATAGTTTAATGTGCGTATAGAGAGATAATGGAGGCAGAGTGCAAAGGGCAATCCATTCAACTTTTGTCATGTGTATTGCGGCGGAGCTGCCAATGTTCCAAGTAAAATGGATGGCGGTTCCTGGCTGGCTGGGGGGAAGGGGTACAGGGTAAGGGTAACAACGAACAAGCCCGAAAACAAATGACTTGAGGAACCGCAAAACCAAACGAGCAAATGAAACCGAACCAAGCTCACGTTGGTGCGAGTACAAGAGGACATATTCTCAGGACATCCTGTCGCGTACTGAATACCAAAGAGAAGAAGAAGCAGGCGCCTCTGCCATCGTTGAGTGTTCCGAGTGGCACCCAAAGTCCAACGAACAGAAGGACGTGAAGGACGGGCGGCATCCAGGAAACGGGCCTATGCCAAGAAAGACCCGTGGGAAATAAGGAAGTTAAGGGAGAGAGAGAGAGGAAAGCGGACACCCATGAAGGCCAAGAAGGCGGACAGGAAGATGAGAAGGACCTATGACACGCTGACGGAAAGGACGAACAGCAGTTGACCGACAGGCCCAGCGACTGTCAACCGCCACCCTGACCACCTCTAATTGGCGCCAAAAGGACGTCCTTGTTGCTCCGGGTCCTGGCCCCGCCTGACCTGATTATCCTTAACAGTTGTCAGACTTTTACACTCCACGGGCTCTGTGGGGGATTAAAACGAGAATTCCGAGGAATTTCGTAGTTTTCCAAAAAGGGAAGAAGAAAGTTCAGCCAGGACGAAAACCTTCTCCATGCGGACGACTTAAAGTTTTTGGCAACGAAAAAATAATAAGCTGAAGGATAACAAAGCAAATGGAGAGAGAAGACTGAAAGGAGAGGAAACTAAAAAAGTAAAAGCGCAAAGAATTAAGGAAACAAAAGAATCGATAACAAAGCAATCGAAAATATAAAAGATGCCGGTAATCGAAATACTTTATAAGGAAGAGAGAAAGGAAGAAGACAAATAAAAAAGACAATCAGGAACAAAAGAGAAGCAGAAAAGTTTGAAAGACAAAAAAGAAGAAAAGGAGAAGGAGAGGAGGAAAGGGGACCGCTCGGGGATTCGTTTTGAAGATCCACTAAATCCAGAGAAAGAGAAAGAGTTGGAAGAGAATATGAGAATGATAGACCGCATAAAGGACGAGCCCAGCGAATTAGAAGGACGAGCAGTTTGTAAGCCGAGACGAAGGCAACTGGACAGCAAAGAAAGCAGCGCGAAAAACCGACAAGGACCAGGCAAACGCCCCCCAAAGCACCCACTGCCACACCCACAACCCTCCCCCCGCCCCTCCCCCGTTGACTGTGTGTGTGTGTTGATTTTGGGTTTTGGGTTACGGTTTCGGTTTGTTGACAGGCTCCGGACAGTCTCCCTCCTCCCAGGCGAGCCTTATCGAGTGGTCGGTTGGCAGCAAACAGAAGGAGAAGAGCGGAGGACACTGGACAAAACTGTCCTAAGCCGACCACAAAATGGACTTTGTATTGCTCTATTTGATGGCCCAGCCCAGCCCAGTCGCCTTTGGAAGCCAGAATGCTAATGATGCGTCGTCCTCTGACTGCAGGACCAATGGACCGAACCAGACCAGCGCAGGCGGCGGCGGCGACGGCGGCCGTCGTCCAGTCAACCGGCCAGTTGGCCAGCCAGTCAACCAAATGCGGTTGAGCTGGCCAGGCCACAAAATCTGTGGCCAATCCCTGACCACCTAGACAGCTTCCAGGCGCCTCTTTCCACACACCCAACGCCCCTCGACTTTTTGCCAGGCTTTGTGCGTGAACGACGAGCCAACCGCGGCCGCTTAATGGCAGCCCAGGTTTTGCCTTTGGTCGATTTGGTTGAGGTTTTCACGGGAGCCCCGAACATTTGCATTTAAGTCGGCCCAGGCAGTTGGGATTTCACTAGTTCTATAGACGCCCCCACCCCCATCCCTCTTCCATCAGCCATCAGCCAGTTTCTGTCTCGGTTTTGTCGCTGTTTTTATTTTCCATTTCATTTGAGTTGGTCGGGAGGCTGATGCCGGCGGGCGGACAGATGACGACGGATTTGTGCTTATGCCGCGTGACTGACAATAAGCCAGACAGACTTGCCAACAAAAATAAAAACCCAACCAGAAGAGAGCAACCGGCAAAAGCCCCGACAAGCAAAAAAGAAAAAACAACGCGACGGGGAGAAAAAAGCGCAGTGAATTTTTTTTTTTTTTTTTTATTTGTGGAACAAACCGAATTTTCATGCACACTTCTGACGCTCGTAAGCCAACCGAACGTGATGGTGTTTTTTTTTTGTGAGGGAATTACGACGCTCACGTCGCTCACGCCACTCACGAAAGTTGCTTTTATCCCCCCGCTCAGTTCGTCTAAATGGCTCGCAAATTGAAGCATACGATTTTCATGGGGGCACTGCAATTTTATGGACTGCTCACGATCACTCACGTGGCTGTGAATAAAGCTCTTAAGTTGCAGTTGTTGGCAACTCTGCCAGCGATAACATGGAATCGATAGCACAGCAGGGAAAAGAGAGCAGGAATTGGTGGAAGGAACCAAAAAGAAGATCTCAAGACTTGCAATTCCCCCAAGGACACGGAATTCCAGTTCCCGTTTCGCCGTTCATTGAACTCAGCAGCTGCCTGCTTGGTGGGCAACTCTGCTAGCCAAAACATAAAGCCGATAACAGACCAACAAATCGACCACAAGAATCGGTGGAGAGAATGGGAAGGAAACATCAGATTCCAAGAATTCCCATCCTCCCAAGGACAGGGAGTTCCAGTTCCCGTTTCGCCGTTCATTGAACTCAGCAGCTGCCTGCTTGGTAGGCAACTCTGCCAGCGATAACAAGAAACACCAACAAAGCGACTGCAAGAATCGATGGAGGGAACCAAAAGGAAAATTTAGCTCCCAAGGCTTTCCATTTCCCCAGGAACAGGGAGTTCCACTTCCTGTCCCGCCGTTCACTGATCTCAGCAGCTGCCTGCTTGGTGGGAAACTCTGCCAGCGATAACATTTAACCGATAACAAACCAACAAATCAACCGCAAGAAACGCTAAAAAGCAAACCAGAAAGGGAACTTTTTTTACCCTCCCATAAATCCTAGAAAAGGAGAAAGATAAATTCCGTTGCTAGCCAGCAAAATCAGTTCTAAATTTCCCCTAAAGCCCGACTGAAAAATGAACTGCAATCCGGCCAACCCCCCGAAAATGTAAATGCGGAAGAAAGAAAAGAGAAAAACAAGCATTGTAAGCTTTTAGGCGCAGCCAGCATCCCAGTCATTCCCTAATGGGGAAAGGTTGCCCACCCAAGGAACAAAAGACGGATGAAGGGAATGGGCAGGTCCTCCGCTGCCCCTCCCCCTTCCCAGATATTGTAATGGGCGCACGTAATACGCACACCACATAATCATATTTATGTTAGCACACTAATGCCGCATGTTCGACAAGCCAAGGGTGGCCCGCCCAGCAGCCGCTCCCAGTGGAGAGCCTACCACCGCCGCCTCCCTGTGAAATGGGCAACCGCATTACCTGCAATTTTTTTTTTTTTTTCTTTGAGAAAGTGGCGAGGGTAGGGAAAAAGTTGGCCAAACATTTGAGGGTTTCCCTGGGCTGGGGGCTGGAAAAGTTTTCATCTCGTTTAATTTTGTTCTTTTTCACACTTGAGAGAGTTTGCAGAATTTGCCAGCTTAAAGACGAAGCCGCTTCAATCGCTCGAAATAATAACCCAAAATCCAGGGAACCTCGAGAAATGCTGACTGGCCGATTAGCCGATCACGTGCGAAAAAAGCAAAGAACCCAAGGGAAATCAATTTGAAGTGAATTTTATTTCAATTTCCCAAGAGAACCCCAGCCACCTCGTAATGATCTCCAAGTAATTGATTAGGTAAAAGGAAACGGGACTAGGAAACTTTGAGCTGGGGATTTTTTTAGCTCTTTAAACTTCCTTCCTTTTCTCTCGGTCTTCATTTAAATTGGCTAAGGTTTCTCATTTCAGGAGGGTTTTAATTTGGCTTTTAATCAGCTTAGTTAATTAAGCAAATTAACAGCTCGCCAAATGGCCAAGAAACACACAAAATAAAAGAAAAAAAACCCAAGGACAGGCGCAAGGATTCGCCACAGCACACAAATCTATTCAAATATTACGACGAATCTTTAATTATCGATGCGGGGCGAGGCGAGGAAGGCGAATTTGTGTTGTGTTCATTTGACTGTTGTTAATTAAGTTCGGGGGCTTTAACTAATCTGGGCAATTAAACGCGATTACACTCACCCCACCCCCACCCCCACCGCCCACGAGGCTCCTTCTCCCCGGACAAGTTTCATGTGCGCCATCATCGACTTTAAATTGACACAACTTTTCATGTCGACAACAACAAAAAACAATAAGCAAAATTTTCAAAGTTTCCAAGTTTCAATTTTGAAAATGAACTCAATTTTGATGGGCGGCCAAAGATGCACGTGTTGGGCGCAAAAAAAGGTGCGCGTGCGAGTTGGTTGGGTTCCAGGACTTTGATCCTTTGGGGACTACGTTCTGGGGCCCAAAAGAGACCCTCATTTATCCCCAGCCCCCCAAGCTTAGCTTGCCGGTTAAAGGCCCCAAAACAGAAATTTAAATACCGGAAAAATTCACTTACCAATTTTTTTGGCTGTGGGTTTCCAAATTCAACTTCCTGGGGAGTTAAGGTTCCCTCCTCATCGGGCGGTTTATGATATTTCGGGGTCTTCAGATTCTCTATTTGAGTTCCAGAATCGTCAGCGATTTTTTAAGATTCATAAGATTTGGTTTGTCTTTTGGGTGCCTTAAAGTCTTTGAGGAGAATTTTTGCTTGTTGACTTCGGAATTTCTGGTCTTCATTTCTTTTAAAAAGATCTTGAAGTTTTTAAGGTCCTTAGGTAAAATATTATCCCGATTCTTCGTGGAACCTTCGAAAGTCTCTTTAAATCCGAATATTCCACAGTCCTTCTCTTAAGATCTTTTAAGATTTACTTGATTGGCTGGAAACTTTTCAACTTTACTGGTTCTTCGGGTGACTGCAGAATTCTCTCAAAACTTTCTATCGGTTCTCTGAAAAAAAGAGCATTTAAAAAAGTTGAAACTTAAGTGAACTTTGGCACTCAAAACTCGAATTCAACAATCGAGCGTTCGGGACTTTATAAGCCCAGGAAAGTAAATTGAAAGGTGATGAGTGCGATGCCAAGCAATAAAAGCAAAGAAAATACTTTCGCTACTTTCACCCCACCCCCTCCCCTCACCCCCACTCTCATATGATGGAAACGTGAGCAAAAAAAAAATAAATAAATATAAAAGTTGTATTTTCTGGAAGGACCTTTCGCTCGTCCCATTCATTACAGCTGGAGAGAAAAACTTCGACGACGACGACCGTCGAATCGATGGAGACGGCGATGATTGGAATAGCCGTGGGGGGGGGGGGGGGGGAAACCCACCCCAACAAAAAACCCACCCCCCCCAAAAAAAAAAACCCCAAAGGGTAAAGGAGGCGAAAAACCCCAAAAACCCCCAACAACTTTC
>JBAMCP010001084.1:0-28245 GCA_037075105.1 Lissocephala sabroskyi | reverse complement strand
GCTGCCGCCCATGGCCCGTTTGATAAATAGTTGGCGATAATGATGATATGGATTAACGCTTTTCAATATCAGCAGCTCGTGATTGCTGGCCACGAGGGCCGCCACTGACCAATGGCTTCCCACGGCTATGGATTTCGGGAGTGGACAGTCGAATTAAATGAATAGAGCTTGGGAAGCATTTAAATTAATATTTCAGCGTTTCATTAGATCGATTTTTAATCCTTAATAAGGAAGGTTTTAATCCGAGTTGGAAACGTGGGAAATTAAAACGCATCTTTTGGAAAACTTCATTCTTTATTTCAAATTATGTGGGTGTCGGTTTTTCCATAATTTTAGCACTAAAAGAGTTCACAATTAAGATAACATTAATAATCGAATAAAATGGGAGTTCTTTCTTCATCTTAATCTTTTATAAGTTCAATCCAAGCTGGGGCTACATGGAGCTGGAGGTCATAAAGATGACTTCATACTTCATAATACTTCAAAAAATGTTTGGCCAGTTATTTAAATTTAGTAAAACTTTTTTAAAATCTGTAGGTATTTTTCAGCTTTAATTGTAGCTTTGAATATCCTTTTTCAAATCTCTATTGTCTTTTAGTGGCTATATTGAAAAGGAAACGAGGAAAAGGCAAAGGAAACGGGAGAAACGATGATCGAATTGAGGGGGAAAAAAAGAAAGGGCAAATCAAATCTCAAGCATTTTATCTATTGCTAGATTTTTCTCTGAATTTGAAATTTAATTTTATTTTATTTCATCTTTTCTTTCAGATTCTTAGGAGTCCAATTAAAACTATAAATAATGTTTGGGCGGTAATTTAAATCAGTTAAACTTTTAAAAAATCTTTGCGGATTTTTTAGCTCGAATTGCAGTTATGAATATCATTTTTAAATCTCTGTAATCTCCTAGTGGTTATATTGAAAAGGAAGCAGGGAAAATGTAAAGGAAGCGAGAAAAACGATTTTCGAATTGAGGAAAAAAAGAAGAAAAGGAGAATCAAATCTCAAGCTGTTTATCTTTTGCTAGTTTAGAGGTGACTTAATATTCTCTGGATTTGAAATTAGTTTTATGCCGTCGACCCAAAATGGCGTAACCGTCTTTTCTTATTCTTCTCTTTTCTTATACTTCTCTTAGACATTTATTTTTCTTCCATTTAGTTCTCAGATTGATCAAGACCAGCTTAATAGTTTAATGGTTGCTTTTTCATATTAATTTTAAGGGCCACTTCTTAAGTCCTTAAAACTCCATGATAGGTAGATTTTTTTTTTGTATAAATATACTCAAAGATTTTATGGGCTTGGGGTTTTGGGTAATCACCTGGATATTTATTTGTTTGCTCTTGGAAGAACTCTCAGTTTATTTGCCAACTTGGGTAATGTAAAACTCAATTGATTATCTAAACTCAATTCCAATTTATTTCTCTGCAGGGATATCGTGGATTTGTGGGTTCCTTTCTGGGAAAATTATTTGGTCTCAATTCATTTCGAATTTGATCTTTATCGTGCAGGAATTGATCTTTGCATTGATTTCCTTTTAAACCAATTCACCCATATCCTCATTTAAATAAATACAAAAACATCCTTTTTAGGTATTTTGTTTTTAAATTTATTAAATATTTTAACACAGTGTTTTTGAAAAGGTTTTAACTAATGGATAATGCGATATACACACATCGATCGCTGAACGGCTTCTCTGTCTGTCTTCTTCTGTATTTCTTCGGATTTCATTTTCCAATCTTAAATGTAAGGCTTGATTTTTACACAGTAACTAACTCGCTAGGTTGGGCGATTATTTCACTATACGCGGAGAACTGCGGTTCCCAACGGGCCCACATGTCCGATTCTTATGATACAATACTTGTCACTGGGGCGGGCCGACTTAGACCGTCTTGAGGTGGGCGTTCGGGAAGTTCAGAGCTGAGATGAGGCTGAGAAATTGGCCTAGAGGATGTCGGAGAGCGGGTGCTATTCGAAGGGCCTGAAGACGGCAACGCCGCCGGCCCCGGCCTCGGCGTTGCTGGAGCAGCTACCTCAATCCTGGGAGTCGCCCGCATTGCTCATGCGGTCGGCGGTGAGGCCGCCGGGGCCATTCGACTCGGACTGCTCGATGTCGGCCGCACTCAGCACGCCGGGCAGGTAGCCAGTGCCGGCGTAGGGAGCCGATAGGAATCGCTTGGCATGGGCCTGCATGAAAGGATGGTAGCGATGCGTGGGCGAGCCAAAGACGGCGGGCGGCACCAGCGGCGAGAAGGCGGACTTCATCGGAAACGGCGGCGATGGCGGCACATTGGGCGGCGTGGCTGCGGCTGCCAAGCTCTGGACAAGATCCTCCCCCGACAACATGCACTCCATGGCCTGCAAAACGTCGCCCCGAAAGCGCTGCATCAGCTGCTCCACATCACTGCGCCGGCGGTTGGGAAACACCCGCATGAGCACATCGATGGGCGACCTTTGCTGCTGCTGCTGGGCAGCCGCCAGGTGCTGCGACTGGCCGTGCTGGTGCTGCAGCGGCGAGTGGGCCGGTGCATGGTGGCTGGGCATTCCGGCGGCAGCGGCGGCCAGGAACTGCGAGTGGTGGTAGGGCATGAATCCCTGGGCGTGGCCATTGCTGAAAGATCGCAGCAAGTGGAGATTCTCGGCGGGCGTGTTGGGCGGTGAGGTGGAGTCTTCCTTCTTCAGGCTGAGATTCTCTGGCGTGGCTTCGTCGGGAGCGGAGTCCACATCCAGATCGGACTCTGGCGAGCTGGGCGGGCCAGTGCGGGCGGGTGACAGGCTGGCGGTGAGATTGAATAGCCCGGCCACCTTGGGGCGCGGACTGCTGGGCGAGGACTCGGAGCCAGTGTCCTGATCGGTCTCGTTGGACAGACCGGTGCCGCGTTTGGAAACTGCAAATAAAGAAGAGCGAAGGTAAGCGAACCGTGCAGACCACCAGGTAGACAATGGCAACCCTCGCAGGCAGAGGAAAGGAACCCCATGCGATTTTCCACTTGACGCACAAAACAAATAAAAGTATCGAATTGGGAACTCCGAGCCCCGGAATTTAATCACGGGAATCGCAAACAGTGCCGTGCCCAAGGCAACCCCGGCAACCTGTCGCACTCGTCTGGGTAAAAACTGAAACAAGCTATATGATATTTTTTATTTATCAAACTCGTCCTTCTTTCTTTTCTATCTGTTTGGATTGGCATTCCGGGCACTTTACGGCTGTTTGGATGTCCCGCCGTGAAAATTTAATTAAGTTGCCAGCGCGTTGCATGGATGCGTGGATGTTTTGCTGGCAACTCAGGCATGAAATCGTCTAGGATTTCAGTGCAAATAACCTGCGGATCTGTCCGCCCTGTCGATTGATTTGCGTGGGAATTCCGCCCGCACAGACAATAAAAGGCTCGCCCAGTCAAACTGTCTCAAATTACGCCCCCATTTTTGAATCGTCTTACACGGACGACTCTAGAGAGTCAGGACTACTTGGCCGATAGGCCTAATGAGCGAATCGATTTCACTTCTACCGACGGTGGAGGCGCTGTGGCCGGGGTAGCGTTTTGAGCATGCCCCGGTGGCCAAAGCTCAAGGACCTTGCCGCTGGTGCTTTGTCTGGTTAACACCACCGCCCTGGGAGTGTGGCACTTTCCGCCCCGCTGCACGTGTCACAATTGAACGCGAGTTTCACGCTTAAATCCTTAAGCCTTCTTGGGCACTTGGCCAGGCGGAATTCAAGAGGCACCCGCCAAACGCCCACGCCGACGGCCGCGGCACCTCGAGAGCCCAAAGTGTTTGGCAAGCGGCCCAGCTAACCGGAAATATAATAATTTCATTTTGCTTACCAGGACTCTCATCCAGCTCGGTGCGTGTGGGCGAGAAGCCGACGCTCAGGTGCTCGGAACGGGGTCGTCCATCCGTGTCGGATTCATTGCCATTGTACAGCTGGCTGGCTGGATTACGCGACTGCTGTTGTTGCGGCTGCTGTTGTTGGTGGTGCTGGTGTGGCTGCTGTTGCTGCTGATGGTGAGCGGGCGTGCTGGCGGCCTCGAAGCCGTCGCTGGGTGGCGAGGGAATGCCGCCGTGGAACACTCCGTTCTGTGAGGCCGACCCGGTCGATCCGGCGTGGCTGGGGCTGTGTGGCGTGGGGGTGACGCTCTCGCTGCCATTTTGCTGGCCGGAGCCAGGAACCGATGTGTAGAGCAGGCCCAGCTCGCGGGCCTCGTTCTCCTCCTGGGCCTGTTGGCGCCGCAGGGCCACCTGAAGATGACGATAGAAATTGCCAGTTAGTTTGGCCAACTGAGATTCTCTTTTTAGCCGGGCTACTACCCACCTGAGCGGCCATAACCCGTTGGCGCTCGGCAATAAGCGTGCATTTGGCGCAAACACAATCCCGCCAGCGGCAGTAGCGCTTGTGGCCTTTTAAGGCGCTGACCTGCAAGATTGAGAGGACGGGGCTTTAGGGATTTAAAGGATCGGTGGTGAGGCTTCTACTGACCACGCCGTGATTGCGGCAGCGGGCGCACTTGGGCGTCCGCTGGTAGCGCTCGGAGGCGGCGCGCAAAAAGAAGGCAGGCGGCAGGGCGCCCAGCACTGGATGCTGTGACATGAGATTCTGCATGTCGACACCCGACGGCAGACTCATGATGCTTAAGGATCTACCACTGGGCACTTAAACTGATCGCGAGTTCGATTGTCTTGCGGGTTTGAGGTGAGTGAAATTAACACAGCAATCTGGAGGATCACAAACGCACGGCGGAGAGTGGAGAAGACGACGACGGTGACGTGGACGCGCGCGCTGTCGACATGACACACTGAGGACTCGTTTGCAACTGATTCAAAATGAAGCGCTGTCGCAGTGGCAGCAGCTTCGCCAGCGGCTGCGGCGGAGGCGGCGGCGGCGGAGGCGATGGTAGCAAATGGCGGCCGAAGCGGTAACATTTACCAATACAAAAGCGGCTCTCGCACACAGCGAGAGGCGGCTGTGGCCTGGGGCTCGGACGAGGGTTGAAACCGTTCGGCTGTCGGCCGACGGAGAGTGTTGCAACAACCACCTTTGTGTGCGCAGCCGACTGCGGCAGATGCGGCAGGCGGCATTGGCCAGTGGGTGTGGCAGGAGCGGACGCTGCTGGCGTCGTCGTCGGCAGCGTTGAGCAATTAAGAAAAAAGTTTCATTTCTAATTTGGTACTGTATACAAAATTGTGCACTCGACGGCGGCAGCGGCAGTGGCAGCGGCAGCGCGGCGGCTGAGCCAATGCGGCGTATGAACGATGGGGCGGCTCTGCCTGTCGGCTGGTTCGCTCGGCTGCTGTCGTCGGTTGGTGGTGGTGGTGGCGGTTGGTGGTTGTTTCTTGTTTGAGGTTTCTTTCATTTTCTTTGTCGCTTTTGTTTCACAATTTCTTTTTCATTGTTGTTGTTGCCTTTGCTGCTGCTGCCGGGTGTGTGTGTGCGTGAGTGTTGTGCCTCTGTCTGTGTGAGAGAGGTGGAAACAGCCAACCAAAAGCGTTGTTGTTTCTCAACTGACTGGCGACCTCGCCGCTGGTTGGCATGGCAGCGTAGGCGATTCCAACCCACACACACACGCGGGCACACACAAAGTGCCACAGTCGACTTGTTGTTGTTGCCGAAGTAACAAAAGGCCTTTTGGTATGTGAGGAGGTAAAGGCTAAGGACACTGGAAGCTGGGAGTTGGTCGTGGGTGAATTTAAAATCCTTGCTGATTTTGTCGCCGACCGCTCTCCAGGACATTTTTGGGCGCCACACAAAGGCTCTTTGTCTAGAAGCCTCAATATCACGTCTACGCCCCGTGGCCAAGACAAATTCGAAGCTTTTCGGCAGCACAGATTCCTAGCCAGCGGTTGGCTGGCCACTCTGTGCGCGTGGGCCAGTGGGTGGCCCCGTCCGGCCTATTAGAATGTTACAAAATTATTGCAATTGAATCAAACGCTCGCAGCCCCTCACACCCACAACACGCGTGTGTGTGTGTGGGAAGCTTGGCATCTGCGCGCCGTTGGTCCTCTCATTTGCGCCCCGAGCTGCTCAGAGCTGTTGGTGCCGCTCTCCTGCTGGCGCGGCCGCTCTCTGTCTGGCCGATTCTCTTTGGCTGCCGTAGGCCCCGCCCATAGAAGAAGGGGCGGAGCCATTGCCGAGGCCCGCACACAATGAAACCCAAAGCGGCTACAATGTTGTCCGCACAACTTGGCCAAAAGAAACAAGTTTCCAAATCAAGAGGAGGAGCAGCAGCTGCGGCGCCGACAGCGAATGCCTCTCCGTGACTGTGCCAGTGTGTGTGTGTGAGCGGCGTCAGCGACAAAAGGACCAACCGCCAGGCATTCCCCAACGCTGACCGCCACCCCGTCACAGTTGTTGGCAACTGTAAATGGCCAAGAGCTGGGGGTCGTGGCTGCCTCCGCCGCTTCTGGTCTTTGCGCAGGGCCAATTTCTCGCATTTATGCTAAACTTTGTTTAATGTGTCTACATACACACACACACACACTCTCAGCGGGTATGTGCTGGGCAGTTGTGTGCGAGTGTGCAGCTTTGGGTGGCCACTTAAGCCCCCGCCCCGATTCCTGGCCATGGAGCGGTCAAATATGCAAATTACTTGCTTCCTCTTCTTGGCCGCCGTCATCTTCTGCGCCTCCTTTCGGCCCGCAAAAGCTGAAACATGGCCATTATGTCGTCGTTGTCGGCTTGTTACCAGCTACCGTGCGGCTCAAGTGTGAAGCCCCCGGCCCCCAGCCGGGGAGGCTATCACCGACGACGGCCTCATAGTGGAATACAAACAACGAAATACTCACTCGTCTGCCAGGCGCTCATTTTTTTTTTCTTAAACAATAATAATGATGAATACACAGCCAAGGCAGCAGCGGCCCCAACAACAATAACAACACGAATAATAATAAAGCAACTAACATGTGAAGGGAATGGGGGGGTACTTAGCCACCAACGGCGGAGGCAGCGGCCAGCGAGCAGAAATGTTAGTCTGGAAATCCAACTGGGTCATTTGAGATGCCCAAAAGACAAAGTACTCTTTTTTAAATGAATTGGGTAAGCGAATTTAAAATAAGGAATCCTTTTTCGATTGCTTCTTTTAGTTCTTCGATAAGGAAATTAACTGATGTTGCATTGGGGGAAAATTATGCAGCTGGGAGTCCTGTGAAAATTGATTGGGCTGTCTTTAATCTAATTGCATTATTATTTAGGTGACTGAGGGGTTTCCTCTCCTTCCTTTAATGCACTTAAGCTATTTCTATTCGATTTAAATTTTAACAGCAATTTAATTTACTCAAAAACTATCGAAAGCTGGCCAATTCCTCAGGATCCTTATGATTCTATAGCTTGTTCTTTTAAAAGGTAAAACCTTAAAGGTCTTTAATCCCAGACCGTCTTTTTTACGCATTTTTCGTCAAGGAATGAAATTTATCTCTTTAACTTTAAGCCAACGCGATTAAAACTAAAGCCTTCGACAATTTTGATTCAATGAAAGAGGGTTTTGTTTCGCAGGACTATAATGAGATCCCATGGTTCTTAAAAAGAGTACAATTGAGATTGGAAGTACCAGAACTTTCGATGCGGGCCGATATGACGGTTCATGACGGTGTAATAAGTAGCCGTTGGCCAGTTTGTAAGGGAACTGTTAAGTGTTTGTGGCCATCAGAGGCCGCCATCGACGATGAAAGTCGAAATCACTTGGGATCATTGCTACTTTACTTACCGGTTGACCGCACCCAACTCCGCTCGCCTGCTTTTGAAGCCACCGACATGAGGGCCCGGATTCGACGGTGGATTCGACGATCCGGTGGCTGTCGGTCGAGTGGTGCCGGTGATGCATACCCGTTATGAACTGCTTCTGATTGAGACAAACAGACGGAGGCCGGGAGGGCCCGAGTACCCGAATATAAGACGACGAAGAAGAAGAAAAGTGCCTTAAAATGTTGACAAATATTTGTCGTGCATTGGCCGCAAAATTATTTGATCAAGACCACCGAAAATATACAAAAATCTGGCTGCGGTCTCGGCCTCTTGGCCCCCGGTCAAGATGACAGGCTGTGGGCTGTTGGCCGCCGTTCGAGACAACAAAATTTATACAAAATTAAAAATGAAACTTCAAAACACGCGGCTAATGAGATTTCCTTGCGTCATTGCCGTCTTCCTATTCATTCACTCGATTGCGATACGGAAATTTGTTTGTTTAATGTTCACTGCCTGTCCCTCCATCCGTCCGTCTTGGCTGTTGGTCTTGCCGTCGGTGAGTGAGTTTCTCTGCGCCTTCACGGCCCGTCCCGGCAAACAGTGTTTGAGCAATCCCATTGAAGACGCAGCCCACCGCATCCCGTTGACGTTGACCCGACCGGCCACTCGACTCGCACCATCAATGGGCCCGGGCCAGGCACATTGTCTCTATTTGGTGAGGCGGCGGCGACCGCGTCCTTCTCTGGCATTTCTCACTTTCCATTCGGAGAGCTGTCAGCGGCAGGCTCAAGCCACGGCGATACAGGCACTCGACGGCGGGCCGGCGGGGAGATGCGCTGAAAAAAGTTAATTTAATTTCAAGTGTGTGCAACAATCGTCCTCGCAACGGTCGCTGATAGACCCAACCGAGCAGAACTACAACAGCCACCACCGGCAGGAAAAGCAGCCTGGTTTGGTTTTGTTGTTTCAGGAGAGTTTCGTTAGGTGGATCTTCGGCGGGCTATGAATTCGTCCTTCGACTTTATCTTTGACGTAAGGAAATCTCATTAAATGACTTCCTTGGCTTTCAAGTCGGGCAGTCAAGCAGTTAGGGTATCCCAGCCAGCATCCGCCAGGCCATCGGCATCCGACATCCGGTCTCGAATACTTTGGCTACAAGATCTCAAACTTTCCGCTCTCGCCTGGCGCTCTGGGTGTATTCTTGTATTTGTTGCATGCAACCGGGCGTGAAATTACATTTTCCTTGTCGATGGGCGTGGGCGGGGGCGGCCATAGAAACGTGGAACTCTGTTGAAAAGTTTATAGAAACTTTCCCAGCCATTTGAAGTTATATTTTCCATTTGAAGGATGAAGCCATTTGGAGCCCGCAGCGGAGCCCCAAGATTTTCCCCATGTCATATGCAGATTGCTGTCGAGTCGGCCGGGCGACAGCAGAAAGAAGCGGAAGGTTTGTTTGTTGACACATTTGGCCAATTCCATTCCCGGTATCGACAGCATCGACGTCTCAATATCAATATCAGTGTCACATAACACACGCCAAGGCCTTGGAAGGAATTGAAATTTCCGAGACCAACGCTGCCGGTTGCTCGGATTTCAAACAATTGCTGCCTGCTCCGCATCCACCCAGTGAAGGCCAAAGGATCGTAGGCAGAATTATACAATATTGCGAATTCCAGGACCAATAATTTGACACCCAAATGTCCGTGTCAATGCCACGCATTGTATAATCGTTAGGCAGCCTGGTTTACGGAAGGTAATTCGAGTGCTTTTCCAAATCCGACAAAATTCTCCCTATCTGTTTTTCTCCGTCTATTTGACTCTCTCTCTCTCTTTCTCTGTAATTCGCTCTGCTGACTTTCGCCATTGACACAGTTTAGGGTGTTAATAGAATTTTCATTTACCTTCAAACGAGGGGAGCCCAAAAACTATAAATCTGCCACTTTTTCGATCCTTATAGTTAGTCAACTTTTGAAACAGATAAATAGATTGATATTTTTGATTTCAATATCTTTTTTATTTTTACAGCATATATTTACAGTCACTGGCACCATTTCTGGTTTTAGGGTAACTATTTTTTTTTAAATTTAATTTGATTTAAGTGGTACAGAACCTTAATAGAGACCCTCGCGCCAGACTCATTAGATATAAGCATTGTAATTGGGAGAACAAGGACGAGGAAACGCCCTCCACGCTGCGCCTATCGCGAGATCCCATTGTATTGACTTAAACACTGTTTCCGTTTGCCACCAACAGGGCTGTCCTGGCCATGGAACCCTCTGTTAAGGGAGCGCCCAAAACCGCCTTCGTACCCAGCCCAGACGGCCGAACAGTTGGGCGGGCAGCCAGGCAACTGTTATTAGTCCAACCCAGCCACATGGAATGGTTCGTGGTTCCCAGCGTAGATGCGGTATTATCCGTGGACAACCCTTGATAATGGCAGACGCGACGTTGATGTGGCCCGCGGGCAGGCCATGCTCAGTCGGACTGCCAGCTGTGAGTTTTATTTGATTTAATTAAAATCTGTTTTCGCCCCGTTGTTGTATAACCTGGAAGAGCCACCATCGCGGCAAGAGGTTAATATGTTTTTATTTGTCTGGCGTTGACTTCGGCTGGCGCACTGGGACGGCGGTGGGTGGTGGACTTAGTTAATCGGCTGATGGGCCGTCACAACACATCTGGAGGGGACTGATAAGGCCCCAACTGCGGGCAACTAGAAAGTCATGCCGATGGGTGAATTTCTAGCTGGCATCCCTCAGTGCTACCTAGCGGGTCTGTGGGGACGGTTATCAGCACTGGACCGCGTCGGCTTATCGCTGAACTTTCGACCCACTTCTAAGCCGGGGAAGCAGCCGCTGGGCTATCAGTCAGCTAGGAATAAATAGGGCTATTTTCGATCGGACAGCAGCATTCGCGCTGTGAGTTCTAGAGAAAAACATGTTCAAGTTTCTGATTGTCTGCCTGGCCTTGTGCGCAGTGGTAAGTGGTGCGATCCAAGGTTAAAGCGGTGACGCAAACTAAGTCCATGTCCTCGCCTTTTCTTAGGCCTTTGCCGAGGACGACTGGACGCCCAAGACTGCCGAGGAGATCAAGGCGATACGCGGTGATTGTCTGAAGGAGCACCCTCTGTCGGAGGAACAGATTACCAAGCTCAAGCAGCTGAAGTTCCCCAACGAGCCGGCCGTCCGTGAGTATTTGCTGTGCTCGGCCAAGAAGCTGGGCATTTTCTGCACCCACATGGGCTACCATGCCGATCGTCTGGCCAAGCAGTTCAAAATGGATCTGCCCGAGGCGGAGGCCCTCACCATTGCCGAGGGCTGCGTCGACGACAATGCGGCCAAGGACCCCGCCGATGTGTGGGCCTTCCGCGGCCACCAGTGCATGATGGCCAGCAAGATCGGCGACAAGGTCCGGGCCTACATCAAGGCCAAGCAGGAGGCCGCCAAGAACGCTGCCTAAGGCAGCGGCGGGTCCAATAAATTAAGCCCTACACCTCGAATACATCAACTTTATTGTGGTGTCTCTCAGGCTAAGCTTGGTGAGAAGGGGACAACGGCAACAGCAACAGCAACGACAACTGCAACTGGAACAACAAAACTTGGGGCTTGCGCTTTACGACTACGAGTGCTATGAGAACTGGAGAGCTATGAGCGAGTGCTGAGTGCGGGTCCTGCGGCCTAGGCATCGCCGCCCTCGGTTATGGTCTTCATGGCGGCATTGATGTGCTCCACTAGCGGCAGGCTGCTGTCCAGGGCAGGATTGCGGTAGCCCTCGAGGAAGTAGCAGGTGTCGCTGTCACTCGACTTGGGGAACTCCTTGGGGAGGCAGGCGGCCTCCCGGGGCTGCAGATCGAAGGCAAAGTCCTCGTGTTTGGTCAGCCAGCTGCAAACCAAAAGATGGTCAACAATACGAAGGTATCAAGGAAAGGGAAGGCCTTACTCTTTGGTCGTGGGGCTGACGTTGATCTTCAGGGCCTCGCTGCCCGACTCGAATTTGTTGGCAATGGTGACGTTGTGGCCGAAGAGGCAGTAGCGGGGCATTTTGCGGCCCACCACGCCGGCCAAGACGGTGCCGGTGTGGAGGCCAATGCGCATCTTGATTTGCTCGCCGTCATGGGTGATGTGCTTGGAGCAGGCGTCCAGCATCTTCAGGGCCATCCAGGCCACCTTGTGGGCATCGTAGATGGACGCCCGGTGCAGGCCGCTGGCCACGCAATAGGCATCCCCAATGGTCTCCACCTTGTACACGTCGAAGAAGTCGCAGAACTCATCAAAGTCCTTGTACAGTCCCTCCAGCATGCTGATCACCATGAAGGGAGTGGCCCGCGAGCAGATGCTCGTGAAGCCCACAATGTCGCTGAACAGGATGGTCACATCCGGGTAGGTCTTGGCATCGATGCTGGCTCCCAGCCACAAGCGCTCGGCAATCTCGGCTGGGAAGATCAGGTGGAGGAGGCTGACGTTCTTCTTGCGCTCCTTGGTCACGGCTGAGTTGGCCTCCTCGATGCTGCTCTTCAGCTTGTCCATGCGCCGGCGCAGGCCGTCCTGGGCGCGGGCCTGCTCGCCCACCAGGATCACCTCCCGCGTGGCATCATGCAGAGGGATGTCGGAGATGAAGAGGCCGTTGCAGGTGAGGCCATCCAGCCCGTCCAAGAAGGGCGATCCAATGAAGAGCAGCGAGTCGGACTCGGGGCAATGCACCATCTGCCCCTTGATTTCCAGGCCAATGGCCGAGAAGTCCTGCACCCCCGGCGGGCTGTTCAGCCCAATCAAGAAGGGCGTGTAAGTGCGGCGCACAATCTCCCGGAACTTCATGGTGAGTCCCTTGGGCCGCTTGAAGTCGAAGTAGGTGGTGGCCAGGCAGCCGTAGTCCGCCAGGTACGGCTTGTAGAGCTTGCTGAAGCCGCGGCCCAGCTGGACCAGCTCCAGTTTCTCGTTCATGATGAAGTGCCAGGGGAACATCTTGCAGAAGCTGGCCGAGTTCATGGCCAGGTCGGCTGCATTGCTGGAGTTGCTGCGCTGCACGGTCTCGTGCTCTTGGATCTTGGCGGGCAGGCCCGGGGCCCGGCCCAGCATGGAGTTGTCCTTGACTAGCGAGAACAAGTAGCGGTAGCGGCGCGCGTCTCCCTCCACTGGCTCGATTTTGATGTTTACGTCCACCTTGTACAGCATCCTGGTGAGGGCCTTGAGCGATCCCAGCAGCAGCCAGGCAATGACTGGGCGCTCCGAGGTGAAGATCAGCTCCCCCTCGCCAGCACACACGAAGCCAGTGTCGGTCACGTCGTCCTAAAAGAGGTTGTTAGTAGGATTTTGGATTTGGGGGATCTTTACCTCTTGCAACTTGAGCACGTCGTAGACTCCGTCTAGGGAGCCCAGGAACTCCTGCAGGTCGGTGCCCAGGCAGCGGAAGGCCCGCTCGATGATGCCTGTGCAGCAGCAGGTGATGAGCTCCTCGCCCAGCAAGACGAGAATCTCACTGGCACTCGCCTCGTCCATCTCCAGGAGCAGCTCCTGGATGTCGGCCAGGTAGTCGTAGTTGGCGCAGCTCTTGAACGTGCTGGGATCCAGTTTTCTAAGGTAAACCAATTAGAGGAAATCTACTGGAAAAGGACCTTTCCCGTTTACTCACAGCTTGTGGATTTTGGGCCAGCTCTGGCGGTACTTGGCCACCAGTGAGGTGACCGCAGTGTTGAGATCCTCGTTGGAAGGAGCCGTCAACAGCTGAATGGCCATTTGGAGGTGGGTCAAAGTCAGGGCATCGTCGGCCGACTCCTCATCCTCCAGGGCCCAGTTGCCGCCGAGCTCGGTGATGACCGAGGGCTGGCGGGTTAACGAATCCGCCCGCCGAAAGAATGGGCAAGCCATGATGAAAATGCGCTGGAAGCGAGAATATCAACAGGGTCAGGGAACAAAACAAATCGATGCCCCTCAGGCGAGAGGACTAAGCTGCTGGAGGAATGGACCCCACGTCACGTCCTTCGGCCACTGCTGGCGCACTGCCAGCGGGTGTGCGTGTGTGTTTGTGGAGGTCAAGAACTTGTGCACCCCGAATGGTTTATCATAATTCAATTTGCATAATTTAATTCGCATCCCCCCAGCCCCCGAAGCTTTATCCTCGCAGCCTGGCGAATGTGTGTCAACGGTCAGCTTTCGGAGGCTCGATACGTGCACCTCGCATGCGTGGGTGTGTGTGTGTGAGCGTTCCACAACGGATACACAATTTTTCAGCTGCACTGCAGGATGGGCCACCAACTTTTTGCGTGTCCTTTTCAACTGCGTTGTTTAATTTCAGAAAGGTACTTACCTCCTTGGACTTGTTGAAATTAACGCAAATTGCGTTTTAATCAATGTTTTCCTGGGGATACTCAGCGCCCCCTCTCACCCTTGGTTTCGAGAGTTTCCGTGAGCGCACGGGAATTTTACACACGCCTAAAAGATGCCACAACACAAAACGGAATGAACTTTGGCATAAAAATGCCAACGGCAAAAAGCTGCCCACCGAAAAGCCCACGAAAAGCTCTCCCTTAGCTTAAGAGAGCGAGAGTGAAAGTGCTGAGGCTGTTGCTTTGTTTTCGAACTTACAAGCAAGACAGACAGAGACGAAAGATAAAAGCTCTTAAATTTGGACTAAGCAAGTCCAGACACTCCAAAGTTTCGGCGCTGGCGACTATTAAAGCGCCAACCCCAAAGCCGTAGGCGAATACTTGCTTCGTTGCCCATACGCCCCGGTGTGTAGGGTGCAAGCTTCCAAATAACTTGTTGCTCGCAACGAACACACAAGCGCGCATACTGAGAGAGCCGGAGAGCGCGTGGAAATCGCTGCTCACTCTCCTGGTCCGCGCTGATAAGAGAGCTCGCCTGGGACAAGGTGGGAACAAGTTGAATTGAGTTTTCAGTGCAGCGCATTTTCTTTTAGAAAAACTGCAAGAATCTGTGGTTTTGAAAATCATTTAAATTAAAGAACCCGCCTTGCTGGCAGATTAACAGCAATCGCCGGCAGAAATACCGAACGGCTGGCTTATAACCGAACTTTGCCACACCCTGTATATTCCACCACGCTCACCTAGGCCGGCCAATCTATCTGCAATTGCGTACGCCGGTGGCGGGAGCTGCAGGCCAGCCCCCCGAATGCTGCACATGTCGCACAAATTCCGCTCTCCAGCCAAAAACCCCCAGCGAGTCCAAATTCGTTTCAGTCTCGCCGTTCAGTTTGTTGTCGCTGGTCAAGCGTGAGCAACGTGTAATTTACGTATCGGCGGTTTCGGCTGCAGCAGCACCGCCCCCTTCGGTTCGTCGCCGATTCGGTTCCAAAGCTCCCCTCCAGCTGGGGCTCGGCTCGTCGTAGACACAAACAATACCGAAAATAACTCACCAGCTATGGCCGATTTAGTACATCTCGTAAGTTGCTCCGTCCAGCCGGCGGCCAGGTGCGGAGAATTGGATTCCAGACTCTCTTTGTTCGCGGCGGGCCGAGCGGCCGTCTCGGCTTACACACAAAACAGAACTGTGTGTGTGTTTTGGGGGGTTTGTGTGTCTGTCCGGGGTTCTGTCGCCGAGTGCAGGAATCGCCACGAAATCAAAACAGCAACCGATACCGCAAAAGCTTTTGTCCTTGACCTTGCACTTCCTGTTTGTGCGTGCGCTCGGGAAGCTTTTGAGCCAGGACCTCAGCCACCCGCTCGTGAACCTTTTAGCCGATTTTCCGGCTTGGTCGGAAAAGGAAAGATTTAATTTTTGCTGGTGTCTTTAATCTAATCGCCTTGGGCTACGATTGCCCCATGGACTTTGGCTAATCTGGTTATCTTTGGCTTTTTACATTCGCTCGCAGAGCCTAAAATTCGCTCCGTTCTTCAACACCGTCACTTTGTACTTCGCCTTTGTCCGTCAGGATCCCCAGGGGGAGCTATGGACGACGGTTCTGAAATGCCTGCCCATCTTTGGCTTAATGTTCTATGTGCTGCTCAAGGGATTTTCCTTAACCAACGCGTAAGTTTTTCCACGGATAAAAGTACATTTTCTGATTGAATTTTCCTTTCCGCAGGCACCGGCGCTCCCAACTGGTCCTGTGCGGGCTCCTGTTCTCCAGCGGCGGTGATGCTCTCCTCAACATTGATCTCTTTCCATTCGGCATGGTCAGTTTTGGAATCGCCCATCTCTTCTACATGAATGCTTTCGGCTGGAAGCCCTTGAGGTGGCCCATCGGTTTGGGGCTCTTCATTCCCGTGGCCCTTTGTGAGGAACTCAAACAAGGCTCTTGTTTCCTTAAACTTACATCGATTCTTTCGCAGTTGTTTTCTTCATTCGGAGCACCCTGGACGAAATCCTCATAATCGGCGTGCCAATCTACTGCGTCCTTATTATAACCATGCTATGGCGGTCCTTGGCTCGGGCTGTGACCACAACGAACTTCCTGACTGTGTTCTGCTCCGTGGGCGCCGTTCTGTTTGTCATTTCCGATGGCCTGATTGCGGTTACTATGTTCGTGGGCGTGCCACTGCCCTATGCGCGGCACCTAATCATGGGCACCTACTATTTGGCCCAGTTTGCCATCGCTCTGAGTACCGCTGATGAGGGTCCGGTGAAGAAGCCTGCAAGCAAGAGGAAGAAGAAGTGAAGGCGCCACAGAGGAGCGAGAAACCCAAAAACTTTACCACCAATCTTAGTTCTTCCAAAGACGTTCTTTAGCGATTTATTTTATTTGTAGAAAATATAAATTATTTGAATTTAGAGAGAGGCAGGGGCCGCCACGACTGCCCCCAGCTGTCCGACATTTATGAGGATGGTCCTATTCATTAATCGTCGAGAAAATGGGACTGCAAGAACGACAAACCGAGAAATTAGACAAGGAGTGCCTCAAATCTTCCAATCAGGATGATCCCATGTCCTATCTCTGCCGTGGGACTCCAATTATTCGATTTTATATCTCTCAATAATCCAAGTACTTCCGGCCGTTTGAAAAAGTGCGGCACTCACATACAACCCTACGAAGCGGTTAAGGTGTGCTTCTTCTTCTCGTCCCAAGTTCAGTGTGACCAGCTATTGTTATCGCTCGCTGCTTAGTGTGGAGAAATAGTTATTTCCATAGTTGTTTCCATAAGCAACGGCAATAGGCCTAATATATATCGTGCTTACGAAGTTATATATGGAATTCTTATTTAATTATGAAATTTTACTTGAAACGGTAACGGGCGGCCTTTTTTGGACCGAGTAGGCAGCCCCATGTCGTTCTGCGTTGTGATTGACAAGAAAAGAAGAAGAAGCAAAGTGACGCCGGGTTTTTAATTTAACATTTGTTTTAATTTTGTGAAAGAAATATCAAAATGCGGCCGCCAGAGTTTAAACTAAGTAACCCCCCTGAAGATCTAATTTCGGCCGTAAAGTTCGGCCCGAAATCCAACCAGTATTTATTGGCATCCTCGTGGGACGGCACTCTACGCTTCTACGATGTCTCTGCTTACTTAATGCGCCAAAAATTCGTCCAGGACGCTCCAATTCTGGACTGTGCATTTATGGTAAGCATTATTTACAACTACGTGATCCAAAAACACTAAAGTCTCCTCTACCTCCCAAAGGACATTGTGCACGTGGTCAGCGGAGCCCTGGACAATCAGCTGCGCCTCTACGACGTGAACACACAAACAGAAGGCATCATCGGCTCCCACGACCAGGCAATTCGCTGCGTGGAGCACGCAGAATACGTGAACGGCATCCTCACGGGCAGCTGGGACAAGAATGTCAAGCTCTGGGATATGCGCGAAAAGCGCTGCGTCGGCACCTACGAACAGAACAACGGCAAGGTCTACTCCATGTCCGTGATTGACGAGAAAGTCGTGGTGGCCACCTCCGACCGCAAAGTGCTCGTGTGGGATCTCCGCAAAATGGACAGCTACATAATGAAGCGCGAGTCGTCGCTCAAGTACCAGACCCGCTGCATTCGTCTCTTCCCCAACAAAGAGGGCTACGTCATGTCCTCGATTGAGGGGCGCGTGGCCGTGGAATACCTCGACCACGATCCGGAGATCCAGCGGCGTAAATTCGCATTTAAATGCCATCGCAAGCGCGACAACAGCATCGAGCACATCTACCCGGTAAATGCCCTCAGCTTCCACAATGTCTACCACACCTTCGCCACCGGCGGCTCCGATCGCATTGTCAACATTTGGGACGGCTTCAACAAGAAGCGCCTTTGCCAGTTCCACGAATACGACACCTCAATCTCCGCGCTCAACTTCAGCTCGGACGGCAGTGCCTTGGCCATCGGCTGCTCCTACTTGGATGAGCTGCCCGACCCGCCCTCCAGCGTGCCCAACCCGGCCATCTACATACGCTACCCAACTGATCAAGAGACCAAGCAAAAATAGACTCCCCATCTCTGCTTATAATCAACTTTTAACTCGGCAAATATAATCATACAAGCCTGACCAGGATAAATCGTCTAATCACGGCCCCACCGCCCGCTGCTTCCGTCTGTAGGCTCTGCGGATGTCGTTGTAAAGCGCCCACAAGAGCTTGGCCAAAACGTGGGCCAGCTGGGCGAAGCTCAAGGCTGAGGCGCCCACGAACAGACCAAGGATGCCGCCGAAATTCGCCAGTAGATCTAGATAGGTGTATTCCAGCTTCGTTTCGTACTGCAGCATTACCCGCTTGCCGTAGTGAATGTCCGCCTTGATTAGCCTTGTGGCATTCACCTCCCTGAAAGGAGTTCAATTAGAAAAGCGGGAGAGACCGGGAATTCGCCCCAACCTGGGAATCTTGCGCACATTCAAATTAACTAGATATTGCCTGGAGACACAGTTGCTCAGGCAGTAGCAGTAATTCCCCCGGTTCGGGTCATTGAGGAACTTCTCCTGGCCTCCAATCTTGACCGTGCTGAAGACGTTGCTGTTTCTGATGAGGCACTGGAAGTCCAGCACTCCGCACTCCCTGGCGCTGCCTGCAACAAGCGAATTAGCAGCTGTCAACCAAAACTCCATTCACTTGCCCTGCGGCGGCAGAAACAGCGGCAGCATGCAGCCGCACAGACGCACCACCGCCAGCTGCAGACAGGCCCCAATGCAGTTCTCCCGGCTGTAGTCCAAGTCCGAGCCCTGAAAGTCGAAGTTCTTTTCGTTCTAGCAAAGAAACTAAATAAGTAGCCATCCCGTCCTTCAGTCCGCGCAGTCTTACGTCGAAGAAGCAGCGTCGCCGCTCGGGCCTCACGGCGTAAGTGTTCGTGGAGGTCTCCAGGGCCAGCGGGGTAATCGAGATGTAGTTTTCCGTTCTCGGGTACATCGGGTAAGTGATGGGATTGCTCCAGTCCCCCGGCTCCTTGATCATCAACTGAAACGCAGGAAGGTAAACCCTAAACTGCCCCTTCGATCTGCCCAGCTCCCCTCCCGCTTACATTCATTCCGAACCGCCTTATGGTGTTCGAGCGCGAGGCAGTGGAGTTGTTCTGCAAGGTGAACTGCAGCCCCGATCCCTCGCCAGCGGTGCTCAGCTTGTAGGGATACTGCTCGCTGACCAGCCGCCGCTTCCGCGAGTCCTCGGTGATCATGGAGTTGAACACCAGGCACTGCCCCTGCTCGGTGCGCTCCCTCACGAACAGCTTGCAGCATTCGTAGGGCGTCTCATCAAACTGGCAAGAGTGCTCCACGAAGAGCTCATCGCAGCGGAAGGCCACGTAGCCGGCCAGCTCGAGCAGGCTGATCCCGGCCAAGGCCGAGAGGTTCTGCTGCGCCAGGTTCTCCAGCTTTTTGAAGTTGCCGAAGCCCAGCTGCTCCATGCCGTCGAGCAGGTTGTCGAACATCTCCAAAACGGCTGGGTCCGTGGCGGCCGGCAGGAAGCGTTTGGCAGCCGCCCCGGCTCGAATCCAATTCACATGCTTCCAGGGACAGACGGCCACCGAGGGAAACTCAATGTTGTAAACCGGCCACTGGTTGGTCCTCACCACAGTGATCAGGTGCTGCTCGTTGTGGCGCTGCGCCAGGATCGAGTACATCACGCAGGACCCCACGGTGGCCCCAATCACCACCAAAGCCCAAAAGTAGCGCACGCACTTGGCCTGGCCCGCCTCGAAGACATTGGGCACGCCGTGGACCGTCGAGAAGCCGAGGTATTCATCCAGCAGTCGGCCGTATTTGCGCCACAGCGAATCCGCTTGGGATCGGGGCTTCCGCGGCTGGAACAGCAGCAGTCCCTGGGGCTGCCTGGCCGGCGGCGCGACCAGTTCGTTGGCGTAGAACGACATGACTGCCGTGAGCCCCAGCGAGAAAGTTCAAGAGAAGTTCTAGGCTAGCAATCAGTGTAATTGGAGAGGCATTCAATTGGAGGTTACTTAGATCTAATGAGAGTGTGGGCAGTGCGCCGCCCTTAGGCCTTGGGCACCAGGCTCTGCTGGACGAGCTGGAGGTGGTTCTTCAGCAGGCAGGTGGCCCCGCGCCAGGCCCACTCGCAGGCATTCGAGCCCTGCTCGTTCTTGTCGATGCAGGCCGCAATCTTGCCATGGAGCTCGTCGTCGTGGGACTCCACCTTGCCGCGCACCAGCTGCTCGTGGATGTTCTCCGCACTGAAGCCGTCCTGGGTGTCGAAGAGGCCGAACCTGGTGAAGACGCACTTCAGGTAGCACTGGGTCTTCTCGTCGTTGGGGTACTGCCATTGCTTGTACTGCTCGACCAGGGAGGCGGGCACTCCCAGCTCTTTGACGCACTCCTCGCGGTAGGCCAAAAGGTCCTCGCGGTTCTTCACCACATAGTCGGCGGCGGTCTGTCAAGAAAAAAATCTCTATGAGCTTCAAAATATTTCAAGAACGCTCTTGTCGACTTACCAGGCCGATGAGCACGCAAATGGCAATGATCACTTTCATCTTGGAGTTGCTTGTGTATCGACGTTGGAACGCTGACTGTGCCTGGCTGAGGCTGGGCCTCTGCTATTTATACTGTGGAGGAGCCCGGGACGTGGTACCTGCGGCGGCAATTAGGGTCTGCGGCTGAATCGAATTGATAAATGGGTCGGTCGTTGGTGCAGGCTGATAATCCCGAAAAGGTTCGCAATCTGACCCTGAATAGGCCTGCTGGAGATTAGGGAATCCATCGGTCAGTGATCGCCAGACGCGACTGTCCAACCCTTAAGATAAGAGCGAGTGGCCCGCCTCCTCGCGTGTACTGATTGCGCGCCCAGACCCGAATCCGGACTCCGGGGTTGCGTGAGTGTCATCAGAATTTAACGACCAAGCCCCCTGCCCGGGGCATAGGCGACAGCTGAGCGGCGCGGTCTGAATGTAGGGCACACAAACAAGTCGTTGCGGCCGGCAGACTGAAATCAAATCACTTGGAAATTTTCCATTCGGCGGCCCAGGTAGGGACGAGATGCGTTTATTGTTCTTTTCAAAATCTCATGTATTTCGAATTGCAGGTAGCGGGCGGTCATGGGAACCAAACCCGTCGACGGCAGCTGCTAATCGTCAGGTTGATCGCCGTCGCAGGCAGGGGAACAGGTCCAGGAAGGCATCGATCAGCCCGAGCACGGACAGCCCCAGGAAGAGTCCAGCTATCCCGCCATACGAGACTGCCAAGAGCAAAGAATTAAAAGCGAGTCCTTTGGTCTCTGATGGAGCTCACCGATCAGGTCGATGAAGGAGATCCTCAGCACCGAGCGATAGGTGAAGAAGGTCTCGTCCTGGAAGTACACGTCCAGGTCGATGTGGGAACTGAAGCTGTCGTGGCTGACAAAGCGCTCGGTGTACGTGGAGGTGCCGTAGCGAGTGTGGTCGCAGTTGGGGAAACAGCCGCAGTCTATGGTGCTGAAGACGTTGTCATTGGATTCCTCGATGAAGTTGCTCATCGAGAAGATCGAGACTGCAAGCAAATCAAGGATCGTCAGAGTTCCTCCCAGCCACTGGCTTGCTTACGCCGGTTCTTGTGGAAGCAGGGCAAATCGGCCAGGCCGCATTTGTGCAGGGTCCAGGGATTCGAGATCCAAGGCTCGTTCAGCGGCTGCGGTTCGTAGCTGCAGTGGCATTTCTTTGCCAAGTAGCGCAGGTGGCAGTTCTGGATGCACTCGCTCCGGGGCTCTCCGATCTTGCCGAGTTCTTGCTGAAATCCCGAGAGTTAAACTGCGAGCGAGTCTGGCGGGTTCTACAAACCGTGAAGAAGCAGCGCCGCATGGCCACGGGACGCGCCCGGACGCCCGGGTCGGCGGTGAAGCGCAGCGGCTCCACGGGCACCACGACCCTGTCTTCGCTGGAGTAAATGACGCCATGGCCCAGGTATTGGCTGGGCTCGTGGACCAGCACCTAGCCCGCAAGGATGCAAGGATGCTGTGCATATTTATCGACTCTTCAGTGAGAGCAACTTACCCCAATCATCTGCACTGTGGCCCCGTTAATTTCCCTCTTGATTTCCACATTCAGCGCACTCTTGGAGCCGGCAACGGCCACCGACCAGGGCCATGAGGGATCGGGATTCTAAGAGTAATGAATTGTACCTTAAAACTCCAAGGAACTTCTCGCCTTACCAGCGACCGCAGCGTGTTGAAGGCCAGACAAGAGCCCTCGTACATCGGCCGGAACAGACTGCAGCAAGGAACCTCCTGACGGCGCCAGTGGCAGATGCCAAACAGATTATCGCAGGTGAAGTTCATGAGCCCATAGACTGTCTCCAACGAGGTGGCATTCTGGGCGCCCAGCTCGCCCAGATCCTCGGACGTCAGCCCCGCGGCCAGCGGAGTCTTCCAAATAATACTCTGAATAATGTTGAAGATCCTTTCCCGTCGACCGTCCTCATGACCGGGCGGGGCGGAGCCATTGGCAGTGGCCAGACGCAGCGGACAAATCGTCACCCCCGGGAAGGCTATCTCCGAGATGTGGGTGTCCGTCCGGTCTATGGAAGTCTGGACCCAGTACTTGAAGTAGCGCTCCGACGAGCGCAGGCCCACGTAGATGGACATGGCCGCAGTCAGGACGATGAAGGGCAGGCGAATGCAGCTGGCAAGGAGTTGGAACTTTCTTAGGACTTTCGGATGAGTTGGGGGTGGAATCCGCTTACCAACGCCAGGCCCGGGATTTGCGTTCACTGTGCCCCGGGCTCGCCGAACCGGAACCCAATTTGGTGGGCCGGGGCGTGGCCCCTTCGCCATCATCATTATCGGCCTGCAAATCAATCGACTTAATCGCCTCACTCATGTTGGCGGACTAACTGGCTGGCAAACCACGGCTAATTGGCAGGCGAAACAGCCAATCTGGCGCTATCTATAGCCGCTAAAGAGGTTCTGGGCCTCCCCGTCCTCTCGGCTTATCAATCAACATATCAACCCCATTACTGCCCGCAGGAGCCGTGGGGTGTGGGCGATAATGGATACTTGGCCGACCAAACTTTTAACTGCCGGTTGTGCGGCACGGCGGGCTGCTTATAAAAGGATCCCCTCCAGGATGGAATGTCTACAGCAATGGCCAAGACTCAGGCGGAGGAGAAGCCCAAGGCTGACCATGCGGACAGAACCTTTCTGGCCCTGCTGCAGGTCTACTTTCGCTATTACTGCGAGAAGTCGACCATTCACTGCGTGCGGTATTTGTTCGATCCGCACCTTCACCACATGGAACGGTGGGTGAGTCGATGGAGGAGCTCTGAATCCTTATGGCTCCGTTAATTTCAGCCTGATCTGGTGCGTCCTGCTGATCATCAGCATCACTCTGTCGGTTATCTTCTTCCTGGTGCTGTCCGAGCGTTTCGAGGCCAAGAAACTGCAGACTGTGGTCGATGACCCCCAGTTCCCCGTGTTCTACGTGGAGTTCCCGGCCGTGGGCGTCTGCACGGACAACCGCATCAACTGGTCCAAGCTGGGCGCGGCCAAGCAGGCCTTCCTGCCCAGGAATGCCTCGGCGGAGCTGGTCGATTCCTTCACCCTGCTCGTGGAGCGCATGGAGACGCTGCGCTTCGGCGACTTCGAGCACAGCATCACCGAAATGGAGGACCACAATTTAGAGGCCTTGGAGTTCCTCAACATGACCGAGCTGGCCACGTTCCTCACGCTGCGCTGCGAGGACATCCTGGTGCCCGGGGCGTGTGAATGGCGCCGCAGTCAGTTCGACTGCTGCGAGTACTTTGTCCTGGAAAGGACCGAGTACGGTTTGTGCTTGGTCTTCAACTCGGACGTCACTTGGGAGTCCAAGGAGATTGCCAAGCGCGAGGGCGAGAGCTTCTACCCCAAGCACAACTCCAAGGCCGGCCAGGGCACAGGCCTGAACTTCAAGCTGCTTCTCCACGAACGCTTCAAGCGGCCGAACTCGCGGGCCACCGACAATGTCTTTGTGAGTAGGCCAATTAAACTACAACCAACTGATTAGAGGAGAGGCTCTTCTTTTCCAGGTGATGATCAAAAAGCCCAGCGTGATGTCGAGCGTGGTGTTCTCCATGACCCCGAATACGGAGACATATGTGTCGGTGCGCCCGGAAATCACGAACACGGACGAATCGACGCGCAAGCTGGCGCCCGACTGGCGCAACTGCTTCTTCCCCGGCGAGCAGGGCGACTGGGAGTTCAGCGACGTCTACACCCGGCACAGCCAGGACTTTCTGCTCAACAACTGCCTGAGTCTCTGCCACGAGTGGTACCTGGTCAACTTGTGCAACTGCACGATGCCGATCTTTTTCTTCTACAACGGAAAGGGTAAGAAATCCCAAATCCCTTTTGCAATTGCTCGATTGACTTGCGGCTTCTCTTTCAGTCAAGCAGTGCCCGGCGAGTGGCCTGCGTTGCCTGTCCCGGCACAACGGTGGGTGAGACTTGCTTGGGTGTCTGATCTGTTTTAAAATTGCTTGTTTCGATTTAGAAATCTTCAGCTACGACAAGCGGGACGAAGAGGACGCCTTCTTCAGCGCCACCAAGTCCGGGATGACTTGCGAGTGCCTGGTGAACTGCAACCTCATCGAGTACTTCACCTCGATGACCACCCTGCCCATCTACCACAAGGAGATGTAAGTTTACGGAGGATCCCAGCCTTCTAATCCATTCTGCCTTTCGTAGACCCAATTCCACTGAGCTGAAGCTGTTTAAGGTGGACGTGCACTACCAAATCGATATGCTGGTCAAGTACCGCACGAGCCTGGAGTTCTCCTCCATCGACCTCATAGGTAAGCCGGCCATTTTAACCTTTAAACTGCGGTTCATTGTTGGGTTTTGCAGCCAATTTGGGCGGCATTTTCGGCCTGTGCTTGGGCGCTTCCATGGTGAGCGGAGTGGAGCTGGTCTACTACCTGACCGTGGGCTTTGTTCTGCACCTGCAGCGGAACTGCTACTTTGGGCTGCTGCGCGAGAGACTGAAGCTCAAGTGGCGGAGGCTTGTGGACCGGCGCATTCACAGTGAGGCTGCTGGGAGGAAGACCGTCGAGCAGGCCACGCCTAGAACTTCCCATTGGCCTCGAATTGTGCGGCATCCGTTTAATCGAAAGCCGAACAACAACCGTTGGTGAATAGAACATTCAATACAGCAACCTTTTGGTGGAATTTTCTGCTCTCTCCCCGAACTTGACGGTGAGGATTTCAGCCGGCACTTTCAATTTGGGCTGGGAGAGTTGCTTGCCGCGGAGATAGAAGAACAGGCCGATGGTGAAGTAGTAAGCCAGCTCGATGGCGCTGAGCAGCGAGGCCCCCAGGAAGAGGCCGATAATTCCTCCAAAGTTGGCTGCAAGGAAATCAGTAAGAGGACTGCTGGAAGGACAAATCGAAACGGCTGAGTTACCCACCCACCAATTCGACGAAGGTGAAGCGCATGCGAGTCTCGTACTTCATGAACCAGGCTGACTGGAAAAAGATGTCCAACCGCAGAGTCCCCGGCACCACGCCCGTGTCCTCGAAGCTAAACAAATCGACTTAGAAAAACGTTGATTGCCGCCAAGAACGACTCACTCGAGGGGCGTGCTGCTCCGCACGCGATCGAAGATCAGTTGGTTGCAGTTGTTGAGGCAGTCGCAGGTCATCGTGTCCTGCTGGTTGGACAGCTCCACGAACTCCTTCTCGTTGGCCTGATGCTCTTCGCGCAGGATGCCTAAAATTCGCGAGTTACATTTGGAGAAACGAAAGAACCTACGACTCACGTCGATTGTCGTAGAGGCACTTGAACTGGGAAGGCTTGCAGTCCGTGAAATTGTCTGGGAATCTTGAAATAAGTCAGAACTGTCAGGACTCCTGGGGCAGACTTACCCTTCGGGCTGAGGGGAAAGAAGAAGCTCGGCGTGCACTGGCAGAGCTTGTAGGCGTGCTCCTGGTGGCAGCGCGTGCGGCAGTTTCCCCGCCAGTACAGCAGCCCGGGGATCTTCTTGTACTTCACCTGGTCGACTTCGTCCTCGAAGACGCACTGCCGCACCGAAGGCGGCACGGAGCGGGCCCGCTCGCTCGTCGAGGTGAGGCGGGGCACGATGCTGATCTTGGAATGGCTGTTGTGGGCGGCCAGGCCCACGTCGTCTGTCCACTGCTCGGGCTGCTTGATCATCACGTATACGCCCCGCTTGCCACTGGCGAAATACGATTTGTTGAACTTCAGAGTCACATCGAGCCCGCTGCCCTCGCCGTACGTCGAGGTGCGTCGTGGATAGAACTTGTCCTCCCGCTGAAAGCAGGGAATCTAAAGAATCTTATAAGGATAAGGCCCTGGGGATTTCCTACCGCCTGTTTCTGCTTGGCTGGACTGATGAGCGAGTTGAAGACCCAGCAGAAGCCCGCCTCGGTGGCCTGGTACTCGAAGTTTTCGCAGCAGTTCACCGCCCTGCCCCGCCAGTTGCACTCGACGAAGAAGTCGCCGCAGTCCAAGCTGATCGAGCGCAGCACCTCGGCCGGGTCGACTCTGTCAATGGAGGCGACGGCGCCAGCCAGGGAAGCGTTCTCGAAGAAGCTCGACATGATGGCCAAATTGTTTAGCCGGGCGTCAATGAGAGCCGAGAAAAATTGCTGGAAAACCTCGCGCTCCATTTCGCTGGCCTTGGCACCCAGAAACTGCTGCGGGGCCTCAAATCTCAGCTTCTCGGTTTTGAGGTGGTATCGCGGGCAGATCCCCACCGAGGGAAAGGGCGCATAGAACACAGGGTGCATGGAGTCCTGGATAGTTGTGTGAATGTGCGACGAGTTGTAAAGCTCGGCCAGATCGATGTAGACGAACACAGCGCAGACGGTCGTGGCCACCAGCAGGAGCAGCCAGACGAGCCTGCCAGGAACAAATGGGAAAGTGAGGCAGGTTCAGGCGGCACTCAACTTACCTTTCGCAGAGCTGTAGCTTGGGATCGGTGAGGTACCGAAAGCCATGGATCGAGGAGATCGAGCAGTACTCCTTCACATAGGGCAGCAGCAGCCATGGACTCGGCTTTTCCTTTAAGGAAGGCGAGAGGCGGTGGTGGAGAGGCGGCCGTCGCTTTAGGTAAAGGAAATCGTTGGGATACATCATTCTGGGGGCCACGGTCAGGAGTTGAATGAAGCGCGGCTGCTTGGGAAATTCAAATTTAGACGGTCCCTGCCCGTCCGTCCCATCGAACTCAATCAAAAAGCAATTATTCTTAACAACCCCGGCCCCCGGTAATCGACTGTGTCAGTGGGCCCCGTAAAACTTAAATCACGCACACAATTAACACTTGAAAGCCGGCAGGACAGCGGCAGCCCCGGCGACGAGTCGAAAAAAGCACAAGGACAACGCGCAACTTGTTTACTCAACAATTCGAGAAATGCGGAGCAAGGCGAGGCGAAGGACCAGCCAACAGCGACATCGAGTGGCAGCATAATCTCTTGTTTGCTCGGCTGTTTGTTCGTTCATTAAACTGCCGGGCCTTCGTCGCCACTGCCGCTGCCAGGGACGCGGCGTCCTTGTCGTTAAGTGCCCGGGAGTCTGTGTTACTTTTATTGAGTGTTTGCCGGCGACATTTCAGTTGGCGGGGCAGGGACTTTCTTCGTTACTTTTGACTGTCAAGTGGCTGCGTTTTCCTTGGGCAAACAGCGAAGGAAGAGTGTGGCTACAATTTCAATTTATCATTGCGCCCATTCGTCTTCAATTGACTTGCTGAGTTTAGTGATTTATGGCTTTGTGCCTGGCCCAGTACAAGTTTTGAGCACTCTTCTTAGCCTTAACAAGCAGCAACAAAATGGTCTTTAAGCAAATCCAAAGCGGCCAATAGAGCGTAGGATTTAGCGGCTGCATTTATTAATATTTTCCTTTTCGAAAGAATAAAGGTTAATAATAAAGAAAATATATTTACAGAAGGACATTGAGGATGCCATAGACCTGCTTACCAGTGAAGTGAAGACGGCAGCCAAAACGGCAACTCCTACCCCCTGTCAGAGGCCCGTGGCATCGGGAATCCCGATCTCAAGGGCGATCCTTCTCCTTCCTTCGGACTGGGTGGTTGAGGTCTCGCCATCCTTTGGACAAAGCGCAATCATCTAAATAGCGTTGATTTTCAATGCTATTGTGAAGCTGCAACACTTCCCTGCACAGTGGAAGCTTGGAGTAATCTCCATGATTCACAAGCCTGGCAAGCCGGAAAGGGACCCTGCGTCCTTCCGGCCGATCAGTCTCCTCCCTTCGATCTCGAAGGTGTTTGAGAGACTGATCGCCGCCAGGAT